>JAIUZE010047097.1:0-36331 GCA_022085475.1 Heliosperma pusillum | reverse complement strand
GCATTACGAAATGCTGCCATTGCTGATGGTAAGCTCAAGTACTTGACTGAGCCACTACCGCCCAACCCAGGCCCCAATGCAGGAGCCAATGAATTACTTGCTTATAGTGATTTCATGATGGAGGCGGGTGCGATAAAGAACGTACTCATCTTTTCAATGGAATCAAATTTGCAAAAGCGATTCATTGCCCATGGTGCGAATAAGATTTTCACCACGCTCTCTAACGAGTTCTCGAAAGCTCCGAGGATCGTTAGCTATGAGCATACATGTCGCTTCTTTGAGGCGAAACTCCAGAAGGGCCAAGCGGTTAGCCCACACATTCTTGATATGATTGAGAATGTCAAGAAACTGGAGGCACTTGGTTGCAAAATCGATGAGAAGATCGTCATTACCGCGTTCTTCATTCACTTCATGATGGTTTTGCCCTTTTCAGGGCAAATTACTATATGAATGATATGAAGAAGAGTCTTCATCAGCTCCACTCACTTCTCGTACAGACCGAGAGTGATCTGAAATTCAGTTGGAGTCTAAAACAGGACGTTCTCATGGTTGCAAACAAGGGCAAAGGTAAGGGAAAGGCTCAGGTCAACCTACCTGTAGGGAAGCCGAAATTCAAAAAGCCAGGGCAAGGCAAGAGTGGGCCTGGTGAGACTAGCAGTAGCTCACAAGGCAAGACAAAGAGCAAAGAAAACATGGAGTGCCACCATTGCCACAGGACTGGGCATTGGAGGCGGAATTGTCCCGTGTATGCTGAAGACGTAAAAGCAGGCCGCGTCACTCCTGTTGGTACGTCATCTTTTATTCATATGATTAAGATTAACCATGCAAGTTTCGGAACTTGGGTACTTGATACTGGTTGTGGTTCTCATCTGTGTAATCATTTGCAGGGCCTAAGAAACATGACAACTCTCGCAAGGGGTGATGTGGACCTGCGAGTGGGGAATGGAGCAAGAGTAGCTGCCGTTTCAGTGGGAACATATGTAATCCAAATCCCGAGTGGATTTGAGTTATTTTTGAATAACTGTTACTATGTACCCAGTTTATCTAAAAACATTATTTCTGTTTCCGTACTCGACAAGGACGGTTTTTCGTTTGTAATAAAGGATAATAGCTGTATTTTCTCTTTAAACGAAATGATTTATGGTAAAGCAGTTTCCATGAATGGGATTTATGTTTTAGATCAAACCACAGATATAATGCATGTGAGTAGTAAGAAAGCAAAGGTGGGGACAAAGATAAGACCTAATTATGGCATTGCCGTAGGGGACACATAAATGAAAAACGCGAGTGAAGAAGCTCATTGACAATGGGACTATCTCCCCATTTGACTGTGAATCTTTTGGCACGTTGTGAATCACGTCTCATAGGCAAAATGACTCGAATTTCCTTCAACGGTGTTGGAATGCGCGCTGCTGACCTATTAGGACTCATACATAGTGATGTGTGTGGACCTATGTCAATCAACGCTAGAGATGGCTATAGATATTTTATCACTTTCACGGACGATTTGAGTAGATATGGATATGTCTACTTAATGAAGCATAAAAGTGAGTCCTTTGAAAAGTTCATGGAATTCCAGAATAAGGTTGAGAACCAGCTGGATAGAAAGATTAAAGCACTACGTTCGGATCGTGGTGGCGAATATCTTTCGAATGCGTTTGATCAACACTTTAAAGACTGTGGTATTGTACTACAGTTAACTCTACCTGGAACACCACAATTGAATGGTGTGTCCGAACGGAGAAATCGAATATTACTTGATATGGTTCTATCCATGATGAGTCACACGGTTGTACCTGACTCATTGTGGGGTTATGCTCTTTTGTCAGCTGCTTTAATACTTAACCAAAGTCCGTCTAAAGCTGTAGACAAGACTCCATATGAATTATGGAAGGGAACGGTCCCTAACTTGTCCTTTTTTCGGGTTTGGGGCTGCGAGGCTTATGTCAAGTGGAGACCTGACGATAAGCTCGGCCCACGATCGGCCAAGACATACTTTATTGGTTATCCAAAAGGGATGTTTGGTCATTACTTTTACTCGCCTACCGAACATCGAGTTTTTGTTGCGGCTAGTGCGACGTTCTTAGAGAAAGAGTTTCTCGAGAATAGGACAAGTAATAGAACCTTCGATCTGTCGTAGATTCAAGAACCAACAACCGAGCAATCAATGGAGGAAACCGTTCCTTCATCATCGGCTGCGGTCAATATTCCTTTGGAACCTAGGAGGTCGGGTAGACACTCTATTCCTCCAGACAGATACATTGGTATGGTCGAGGAGAATGAGAGAGATGACGTTTTACTCCTAGAGAGTAACGAACCCGCTACCTATAAAGGTGCCATGACGTGTTCCGACTCTAAGCGATGGCTTGACGCCATGCAATCCGAGATGGACTCTATGTATGAGAATGACGTATGGGATCTGGTTGACTTACCTTATAAGGATCGGCCTCTTTAGTGCAAATGGCTTTACAAAATAAAGCATTCTGTAGAAGGACAACCAGATACCTACAAGGCACGACTAGGGGCAAAGGGTTTCACTCAAGTGCAAGGATTGCACTATGATGAAACTTTTGCACCTGTAGTTATGCTACGTTCCATTCGGATAATCTTAGCGATTGCCGCTTTTCATGACTATGAAATTTGGCAGATGGATGTGAAAACTGCCTTCTTAAACGGTTATTTGGAGGAGGAGTTGTACATGGTACAACCCGAAGGTTTCATTGATCCTAAAAATCCTAAGAAGTTATGCAAGCTTAAGCGTTCCATTTATGGACTTAAGCAAGCTTCTCGGAGTTGGAATCATCGTTTCGACCACGTGATAAAATAGAATGGATTTACTCGATCAGTCGAGGAACCATGCTTATATATCAAGTCGAGTGGGAGCATGATTGTCTTCCTAATATTGTATGTCGATGACATACTCTTGATTGGGAATGACATACTTCTCTTAACTTCGGTAAAAGTTTGGTTAAAGAACCATTTCCAGATGAAAGATCTGGGCGAGGCACAATGAATTTTGGGGATCCGTATCTACAGAGATAGATCACGACGGATGTTATCCCTCAGTCAGGAGTCTTATATAGATAAGATTCTTGAGAGGTTCAGCATGACCAACTCCAAGAAGGGGAACCTTCCTATGATTTCTAGGATGCAGTTAAGTAAAGCTCAGGCACCAAAGACATCGAAAGAGGTCGAGCGCATGAGTCGGATTCCTTATGCATCAGCTATAGGATCGATCATGTGTGCCATGATATGCACACGTCCAGACGTGGCATATGCATTGAGTATGACGAGTCGGTATCAAGGCAATCCAGGTGAAACACACTGGATGGCTGTTAAGAATATCCTTAAGTACGTACTGAGGACTAAGGATTGGGTATTGACTTATGAAGGTGACACTGAGCTATGCGCAATCGGTTACGCAGATGCTAGCTTCCAAACGGATCGAGATGACTCGAAATCTCAGTCTGGATTCGTATTTACTCTTAATGGCGCTGCGGTCAGCTGGAAAAGCTCCAAACAAAGTGTTATAGCAGATTCTACGACTGAGTCCGAGTACTATGCTGCTTCAGAGGCTGCAAAGGAAGCTATATGGATGCGTCAGTTCTTACAGGGACTAACCGTAGTTCCTAGTTCGGATGACCCGATCACCATCTATTGTGATAATAGTGGTGCCATCTTCCTGGCTAAGGAGACTAAGTCCAGCAACAAGTCTAGGCATGTACATCGGAAGGCTCACATGATCCGAGATTACGTGGAGCAAAGGGAGATAGTGATAGACAAGATTGCTACGGATGATAACTTCGCAGATCCTCTCACTAAGCCATTGAGATATGATAAGCTTGAAAGGCACGTTATTTCCATGGGAATCAAACGTGTTCCTGAGTTGTATTAGTTGTTTTATATGGATTAGACACCTGTATCTTTTTCATAAAACTTTCTATGAAATCATCGTATTGTTTTATATTTTGTTTTTCATGTGGGTTGTACTGACAACATTGAACACCACAAAGTGAACTGAATTACATTATATTTGTTTTGGTCCGTAATCGCCTACATGGAGCTGATAACTCTGGCAATTATTCTGTGAAGTCGATTGATGGTGGGTTTAATGAGCATAAGTCAAACAGTTGACTGATCGATCACATATACGAGTTATAATGATACCTCGCAGGACAAATTTGTGACAACGTTATGGAGTCCTAAATGTTTCGGAACATTAGGTGCCAGGTCGTGGATAGGACATCCATAGTGTTCCTAGAGTCGATTCTTTTGACTATCGACTGTCTCTTGAGATTAAGGCAGTTTTTGGGTGACTTTGGTTTCTTTCTCATGGTCGACCGTAACAGAAGGCTAAGTAGATTTTTACTGGGTCATTTCATACTGCGCTTGTATCTGCAAGATTCGAGTTGAGGAAAATATCCAACCTTTATCAGGTTATGTTATTTCTCAGGGCCACTCGAGGAGTTGTAACTGAAATGCATTGCCATGCTCGAATAAAGATTCGTTTATCAGTTAAGTTACTCTCTAGTCGAGGAAACCACTCTTGATACTGATCACTTGTAAACTACGACCTTTGTGAATACGGACTTTGCTAATTGGTTTACATTGAGTGGGAGAAATTTATTATGGATATGAGAATCGGTTATCGCACATACACTTGTACGGACAAGTGGGAGATTGTTGGAGCCAGTGTCCTCCACAGTTAGTGCAATAACATAAATTAATCTCTGTAGGTTCACAGGGTATACTTTGTATAATAATCAGTTGATTAACGTTTATCAATAACGGTTGGCTTGCTAGATAAGTTTGACGTTATTGTCATACAGATGGCGGTGATCAACTGGTCCCTAAAAGTCACACCTAAATGATGTGTTTGAGAGATGTGATTATTTGAGAAAATAATCATATTGATGCCTTATTAAATGACTAAAAGGTTAGTAGATGTTTTTGACTAAAAGGTTAGTCAATGTGATGATGACAGATTATTTAATAACGATTAAATATAAAGTTAGCTGAGACGAATTAACTGTAATGATCTTATCGTGCTAATTTATATATGTAGTTTGCGTTTTACGTTTTTTCTACATATAATAAATATAAATTATTTTTAATACATATTTAAAGGTAATTTATGTTCATCATATATAACGATGAGATTTTTTTTACAATCAAATGTTTTTATATTATCTTCATTCATTTTTTGGTTACGTAACTATATTCAATGTAACATATATGCAAGTTAAGTTACTTTATTAATTCAAAGGTGTACTTGCAATTATTATATATAGTGTGTTACGTTGGCTTATATGTTTTAAAAGATTTACGTTTATTCATGTTATATTTTATCTTCTAAATTATATATTTTTAAAGTTAAAATAGAATGAGATATTCTTTATCTTGACATATAAATATAAATTGACATTCAAAGAATTAAGTTTTTTGCAAAATATTCAAAAGTGTTTATATGACCATATATTAATAATACTAAGAAGTTTTAAATAGTTTTAATCCAACATTAAGTAAGAATGATATTTATACTCCTCGAACTTACTGTAGCTGGTCATGGATGAAAATATGCTCATGTATGGTTACTTTTAAAGATGGGGATACTGATGATAAATGGGACAATTCCAATAATGATTACACACTACATAAGGGATATAAGTCGCTAATTCTTGTGCAACAGAGAGTAGGTTGGTTCCATGTTACTTGGAACAGGCTGTGTCTACCTTGAATAGAATGAAAGTTAAGGGTTTTGGGGATGCTGAAGATTGCTATACTTGTGGGAACTGTATTGAGAATCATGAGCATCTATTCTACAATTGTCAGTTCAGCATGCTGTGTATGTCCATGCTTCAACTGAAAATGCAGGTGCAATACAGGCATGTGGACATGGTGGAATGGTTTTAGAATGGAAGGAGAAGATGCCTACTTGAAAGGTAGATCATATGTACTTGACATGTGGATATGGTATACATGATTTTGACTACTAGAAACCATGCGAGATTGAGTCATTGTGTGAAGATGCATAGGCAGCTGGTGGACCAGATTATGAAAGTCATCATTGCTCGAGTTCGAGGGAGTAATACTAGTGTCATGTGTAATAAGGATAAGGATTAGATTCAACATGTCTTAGAGAATTAAGTGTCGTAGTTCTACCTCCATTTGGCCATTTATTGTAATTGATTTTGTAAAATTGTGACACTTGATTTTAATATACTTACATTCTACCAAAAAAAAAAGAATGATATTTATACATTTTTTAGTTTATCAAATTCTATTTTTTTCCAGAGGTAATCTATAATCTCTATTTAAAAATTTATAGTTAAAAATTGATACTTTCTTTAGTTTTAAGGTTCCAAATCGTTAGAGGTGATAAAATTGTCTGAGCCGATCAAACCCGCTTTTATGAAACGCTTGGGCTTTTATTTTTGCCCATTAAAGCCTATAGCCTAGGGGTGAACCCAAAAGGACCATATGTATTTTTGGATTTAATAAAGGACAAGCGTTTATACTAAAATTTGCCTCAACCCTGGCCACATTTATAATAAAGGAATTGGTTTTTTAATAAAAATTGTTAACCCGTAATTTTAGCCGTTATAATTTAATAGTGATATATTAATACTAAGTAGCTAAATTTTAGATTTAGAATAGAACTTAGTCTTCCGTGTCTAATTTAGCAAATCCGAGTCCGTATTCGGACACCACACGGAATTTCGGGTGGACAACACTCTAGTCCATGTGTTTCGCCTTTTTCTCAATCACCACTCACCCAACCTAACCCTTACCCAACCCATTTTTCCACTCAAGTTTTCAGCACTATTCACCTTCTTCTACCTCCCTCAAACACTCTAAACCCTAGCCTCCATCACCATTGTTGAACATTCAAGCTTTCCCACTTACATCCTACCATTACTCCCTCATTTCTCACCCAAATTAACTAATTTTTAGCCTATTCTCTCTCTTTTCTTCTCCTCTTCCTAGTAAGGTAAGAAAAGTCTAGTCTCTCTCACTTTCGTTTTCTCATCTTTTTCCCAAGGTGAAAATATTCATCTTTTGTATCAAATTTGTAGGAGGAGACCTCCAAGATCCGGACCAAGACTATTTTCTAGTAGAGGAAGAAGAAGAAGATTATTGAAGACGCAAAAAGGTAACGGTGAAGGGTTACTCGATATCAATTTACGTTTTTATGCTTTATTTGTGGTTCTAGTAGAGAAAGATGTAACATTTGCTTTGAATTTCATGAGACACCTACTTGTTGCCTTTCATGTGTGTGAATTCCACCATTTATGTCTTCTTTTACTAATATTATGCTAAGTAGTGTTCTAGTGGCTAATTATGTTCATTAAGTATGTTGGAACTTGTGTTGAGCATTAAATATGTGTGGGTTTTGCTTTAACTGATACTTATACAATGATTGGCTGCCGGAGACCTGTGATGTTTAATTGTTCGAGTTTTGATATTTCGTTGATGCGTGTGTCCCAGCCGGCCGACCGGCTGCCGGTCCGCCCAACCGGCTGGGCACTTCTGGTTATTGATTAATATTTCACTTGAGTTTGACACTCGGCCGGTCAGCCGGCAGCCGACCCAATTGGCTGACACCCCCCCTTCCTTCTTTTTCCCAAATTTCTCGGTTTAGCTTATGACCCCAGCCGGGTAGCCGGCAGCCGGTCACACCCACCGGCTGGGGGTTCCTGTATATTCAATATTGTTGTTGGTTGATGCTATAGGGCCAGCCGGGTAGCCAGCGGCCGGTCTCCCTGACCGGCTGACACCTCCTGTTGCCTATTCCCTTTTCCTTTTCACATGAGTTCGTATGTAATAGTTTGTATGGTTTGTTTCTCTTATAAACTTACATAATAGCATTAAATATTCATGTTTAGAATATATGATATCTCACATGCTTATATCACATGTTTTGTGACGGTTTTGTTATGTTCCCTCTTGAGTCGGTTCTACTTATTGTTTTCATCTTAGCACTACTTGTTGAGTGCTTTGGACTCTCATTGCCCGGCTACACCCTATCCTCGTTAGACTGGAATGTCTGAGCGATGGGGTATATCCTTGATGCTTGTATGCATGTTAGTGGGGATATGACGACGTTGTTGGGAGGCGAACGCAATGCGTTGATCGACCCGGCCGTCAAATGTTGTATCTTTGTGAGGTGGTGTCATTGCATGTAGCGTACCGCTTGGTTATGATCCTTGTGCTCTTTCCGCCTCTTTCGTGTAGTGTGACCGAATTTGAGGTACTCGACTTCTGTGTTTGTTGAGTCTTGGATGCGAAACGTTTATCGCATGTCGAATCGGAACACGTTTATTCCGAGAGTCTGGCCAGGTTTAGACTAGGACCGTATTATTATCGTCGTCCTACCGAGAAGAAGTGAGTCTTTCATATACGAAACGTTTATCGTGTATGGGTTCAGGGAAACGTTTATCCCGTGGACGTATTTTTGATCATACTTGCTATGTACCTGATGCTAGTGCGTGCCATTTACCGTGAGAGTGTGTATGCTTATGTTTGACCATGTAATGGGTCGTATACTTGTTCTATTGGATGCCTTTGATTGGTTTGTATGTCGAGTCCCAAACCTTCTCAAGCATATGTCGCTAACGGTGAGATGTAAACCCTTAGTGTTTCATATGGTTGTCAAGGGGAGTCTTTCCCTGAGTCTTGTGTTGCATGATGATGATGATGGTTTCCCTTACTCATATATTGCTATGATCTTAATGTATTCTCATTTCCGACATGACATATATGTTTACATGACTATGTGTTTACTTATGTACGTTTTGATGTGATATGGCTGGGAGAACCCGGAGTTACTCCCCACTGATTGTGGCGTTCATGTTTCATTAATGTACAGGTACAGGTCGGTGCTACATGGGGTTGAGACTTGTGTGAGCTAGCGAGCGTCGTTTTACGATGATCACCTATTACCGCTTAGACTCTCTTATCTTTAGACTTATTGTATATTTTTGGGACCGTTGTCTCCCTTCTAGTAATCTCTCGACGCCTTTCGACACTACTACTTAGTTCATTTATGTTGGATTTAACCTTTTGATGATCTTTGCTAATCATACCTTAAAAAGTTTTAAAAATTCTCTAATTTCCGCTGCTAATTACTTGTTTATCTTTATGCTTTCGCGAGGGTTGTCACAATTGGTATCAGAGCCTATGACGCTCCCGACGCACACACGTGAACCTTAAACCTAAATTACTTGACCTTAAAATAATAAATGAGAGATGGGTAGAAATTAAGGACTTTATTTGGTAGTCTCTTTGTTTATGCTAAGTGTTAGGACTAACCTTGATTTGTTTTGTCTCTTATGAAGATGGTTAGACCACGACTAGTAGAGAATGTCATTTTAGAGGCTCTCACTCAAGTCCTACGAAATCAACAAGATGCGGCTCATGCTAAAGCTAACCAAGCCTCTCCTCTTAGAGAAGATCACCACCAAGGAGGCTATGCTTGGGTGGCTAGTCAAATTTTTCGGAGCAAGACCAAGCCTTATGGAGGAGAACCGGACCCTAGCGAGCTCTTGGAGTGGTTCCGCGAGATGGAGAAGAAATTTGACTTGTATCAAGTCCGGGAAGAAGACAAAGTAAGGATTGCTAAACACTTTCTTGTGAGAGAAGCTGACAACTGGTGGTCGATTATTAGTCCCACTTCTACTCTTGAAGCCAATTTCAATTGGGAACGTTTTAAGACCCTTGTTGAAGACCGATTCTACCCCAAAGAACTCAAACAACAAAGACTCAAAGAATTCATCGATTTTAAACAAGGTGATTTGACGATTCAAGACTTCATCACTCAATTCAACAAGCTTGCTCATTTTGCACCAAGGCTCATTAAGGATGATGAAGACCGAGTTATTTACTATCGTAATAACCTTAATGCTTTGCTCCAAAGCAAAGTAAGGAGGAGTTCCACCTCGTTTGGAGAATTGTATGATGATGCTCTTTGGGCCGAGAACGCTATGAAGGCCATCAAGGATGAAGCAAAGATGAGAAGTCCCCCTCCTTCTTTCTCACCTAAGCCAAACTTCTATGGCAAAAGGTCGTTTACTCCCTCATCCTCAAATGCTTATGCCAACAAACGAAGATTCAACCCTCCTCCAAATGCTAATGCAAGGGCCCTCGCTCCTCTCTTGCCTCAAGCTACTCCTAACATGACACCTAGGCCCTTTGCTCCCCCTCAAGTCCATGCTAATACTCGAGTCCAAACTCAAGGTCGTCTTTGCAACCGTTGTAGGCAACCACAGCACCCTGGAGTTGGATGCTATGAAAGACCCCTCATTTGCTACTTTTGCAAGAAGCCCGGTCACCGTTTCAATGAATGCCCCGATCGGAAGTTGCCCACTCAAAATGCTAAGCCCAAGGGATCTATCTATGTTCTTAGCCGAGCCGAAGCCGATGCTCATCCGGAGATAATCATGGGTATGTTCTCAATCTTAGGACAACCGTGCCTCATTTTATTTGATACCGGCGCATCCATGTCTTTTGTGTCTTCAACTTAAGTTGATAAATTAGCTATCGAGCCTACTTCTAGTGAGGATACTCCCATATCCTTACCATCCGGAGAAATTATCTCATGTTCTACGCTTTACCCTAATGTCCCTATCTCTATTGCGGGAACCATCTTTCCCGCTAATCTCCTTAAGTTTCCTCTAGGAGAGTTCGATGTAATACTAGGGATAGATTGGTTAGCATTGTACCATGCTAGGTTCGAATGTAGAGATCAAAATATTTATTTAAAGAGTCCTTTAGGAGTTAGAATAACCTATAAGGGATCTCATTCCCGAATGGGTGTGTCTTTGATTTCCGCAATGAAGTTGGTGAGTATGGTAAGAAAGGGTCACCAAGCATACTTGTGTATTATGACTTCTTCGTCTCCTACCTTACCCAAGATCGAAGATGTACCGATAGTGCGAGAATTTGTTGATGTTTTCCCTGAAGACTTGCCCGGGATCCCCCCCCCCCCAAGCGTGATGTGGAGTTTACAATTGATCTTATGCACGGGATCAGACCCATAGCTAAAGCCCCTTACCGCATGGCTCCTACCGTGTTAAAGGAGTTAAGGAAGCAACTTGATGAGATGATTGAGAAGAGTTTCATTAGACCGAGTGCCTCACCTTGGGGTGCTCCCGTTCACTTTGTAAAGAAGAAGGATGGATCCATGAGACTTTGTATTGACTACCGCAAATTGAATCGAGTCACAATCAAGAATAAATACCCCTTGCCAAGGATTGAAGATTTGTTCGACCAGCTAAAGGGTGCTTCTACCTTTTCAAAGATCGACTTGAGATCCGGATACCACCAAATCCCCATTCGTGATGCCGACATCCCAAAGACCGCTTTTAGTACAAGATACGGTCACTTCGAGTTCAAAGTGATGCCTTTCGGTTTGACTAATGCTCCCGCTATCTTCATGGATCAGATGAACCGCACTTTTAGTGAGTATCTCGACAAGTGTGTGGTGGTTTTCATAGACGACATCTTCGCTTTCTCGAAGACCGAAGAAGAGCATGCTATTTATCTTAGGACTATTTTGGGTGTCCTTCGTCGTCAAAGGAGGTTTGCCAAGTTTTCCAAGTGTGAGTTTTGGTCACCTGAGGTGTCCTTCCTTGGACACGTAATTTCTACAGAAGGGGTGATGGTAGATCCTTCTAAAATTGAAGCGGTGGTTGATTGGAAGAGTCCAACCGATGTTAGTGAGGTTCGAAGTTTTCTTGGTTTAGCTGGGTACTACCGTCGATTTGTCAAGGATTTCTCAAAGCTCGCAAGACCGATGACTCAACTGTTGAAGAAAGAGACCAAATTCGTTTGGAATGAAGCTTGTGAAGCTGCTTTTCAAGAATTGAAGAAAAAGCTCACTACCGCTCCAGTGTTGACCTTACCTGAAGACGGTGTAGGCTTTGATGTCTATTGTGATGCTTCCAAGTTGGGATTGGGTTGTGTACTTATGCAAGATAAGAAGGTGGTTGCTTACGCCTCGAGACAGTTGAGAGTTCATGAAGTGAATTACCCTACTCATGATTTGGAATTGGCCACCATTGTCCATGCCTTGAAGGTGTGGAGGCACTATCTTATTGGTGTTCATTGTCGCATTTACACCGACCACAAGAGTTTGAAGTACATATTTACTCAAAAGGAGTTGAATATGAGACAAAGAAGGTGGTTGGAATTGGTGAATGACTATGATTTTGAATTATTGTACCATGAAGGGAAGACCAATGTTGTTGCCGATGCTCTTAGTAGAAAATCTTCTCATGCCTTGAATGCCATGTGGGCATTGCCCGAGGATCTTTGTGCCGAGTTTCGAAAGTTGGAGTTGGAGTTCGTGGAACGAGGATTTGATTATGTTAGTGCTATGATTGCCGAACCTGTTTTTCTCCGTGAGATCCGCGAAAGCGAAGTTGATGATCTTACCTGCAAGTCTATTCAAGCCAAGCTCCTTGTAGGAAAAGCCAAAGACTTCAAGATTGATGACAAATGTGTCCTTCGACTCCATGACCGAGTGTTCGTGCCTAATGCTCTTGACTTGAGAAAGCGGATTCTTGATGAAGCTCACCTTTTCCACTACTCTATCCACCCTGGAGGTGACAAGATGTATAAAGACTTGAAACTACAATTCTGGTGGCCGAATTTGAAAAGCGATATTGTATCCTATGTTGGAAGATGCCTTACATGCCAACAAGTAAAGATCGTACACAAGAGGCCCGGTGGACTGCTGCAACCCTTGGAGTTTCCACTATGGAAGTGGGAATCTGTTTCTATGGATTTCTACATTGCCTTGCCGAGGACCGTTGGAAGTAAAGATGCTGTTTGGGTTATCGTTAACCGTTTGACCAAGAGTGCCAGATTCATCCCAATCAAGGAGACTTGGAGCTTAGATCGACTAGCGAAAGCCTATGTTGATGAGATCGTCAGATATCATGGTGTTCCCAAGGAGATCATATCCGACCGAGATCCAATGTTTTGTTCTAGATTTTGGAAGGCCTTACAAGAAGCCATGGGTAGCAAGTTGTTGATGAGTACCGCTTTCCATGCCGCTACCGATGGTCAGACCGAGAGGACTATTCAGACTTTAGAAGACTTTCTTAGGGCTTGTGCACTCGACTTCCAATCGAGTTGGGAAAAGAGTCTACCTTTGGTGGAGTTTTCCTACAACAATAGTTATCACGCCTCTATCAAGATGGCTCCCTACGAAGCTCTCTACGGAAGAAAATGCCGAAGTCCTATTTGTTGGAATGATTCTAGTGATGTTCGTGACTTAGGCCTCGATTTTCTTGTTGAAACTATCTATCATGTGAAGGTCATTCGTGATAGGATGAAAGCCGCTCAAGACCGACAAAAATCGTATGCTGATGTCCGAAGAAGACCGTTAGAATTTGAAGTTGGAGATAGAGTGTTTTTGAAGGTATCACCAATGAAGGGTGTTAAGAGGTTTGGTGTAAAGGGTAAGTTGAGCCCGAAATACATTGGACCCTTTGACATTGTAAAAAGAATTGGTGTTGTAGCTTACAAATTGGACTTGCCCCCGAATTTGGGCAAAGTTCATGATGTTTTTCATGTCTCTCAATTGAGGAAGTACATTAGCTACCCAAGCCATGTCCTTCAAGCCGAAATTCTCGAGCTTGAACCAAATTTGTCCTTTGAAGAGAAGCCAATCCGCATTCTAGATCGCAAGGACAAGAAGTTGAGGAGCAAAGTGGTACCCCTAGTGAAGGTTTTGTGGAGATGTGGCAATGTTTAGGAAGAGACGTGGGAACCGGAGGCTACCATGCGTGCTAAATATCCAAGCCTATTCGATTAACGTATCTTTCTTTAGCTAAAGTTTCGGGGACGAAACTTTTTAAAAGGTGGGGTGATTGTAACACCCGTAATTTTAGCCGTTATAATTTAATAGTGATATATTAATACTAAGTAGCTAAATTTTAGATTTAGAATAGAACTTAGTCTTCCGTGTCTAATTTAGCGAATCCGAGTCCGTATTCGGACTTCACACGAAATTTCGGGTGGACTATACTCTAGTCCATGTGTTGGGCCTTTTTCTCAATCACCACTTACCCAACCTAACCCTTACCCAACCCATTTTTCACCTCAAGTTTTCAGCACTATTCACCTTCTTCTACCCCCCTCAAACACTCTAAACCCTAGCCTCTATCACCATTGTTAAACATTCAACCTTTCCCACTTACATCCTACCATAACTCCCTCATTTCTCACCCAAATTAACTAATTTTTAGCCTATTCTCTCTCTCTCTCTCTTTTGTTCTCCTCTTCCTAGTAAGGTAAGAAAAGTCTAGTCTCTCTCACTTTCGTTTTCTCATCTTTTTCCCAAGGTGAAAATATTCATCTTTTGTATCAAATTTATTTTTAGCCTATTCTCTCTCTCTTTTCTTCTCCTCTTCCTAGTAAGGTAAGAAAAGTCTAGTCTCTCTCACTTTCGTTTTCTCATCTTTTTCCCAAGGTGAAAATATTCATCTTTTGTATCAAATTTGTAGGAGGAGACCTCCAAGATCTGGACCAAGACTATTTTCTAGTAGAGGAAGAAGAAGAAGATTATTGAGGACGCAAAAAGGTAACGGTGAAGGGTTACTCGATATCAATTTACGTTTTTATGCTTTATTTGTGGTTCTAGTAGAGAAAGATGTAACCTTTGCTTTGAATTTCATGAGAAACCTACTTGTTGCCTTTCATGTGTGTGAATTCCACCATTTATGTCTTCTTTTACTAATCTTATGCTAAGTAGTGTTCTAGTGGCTAATTATGCTCATTAAGTATGTTGGAACTTGTGTTGAGCATTAAATATGTGTGGGTTTTCCTTTAATTGATACTTATACTGATTGGTGATGATGAATGTACATTTAATGTGGATTTGATGCTATTAAATGTTGTTAAAATTATGTGGGAAGTAAATGGATTGAATGTTGATGGTTGGAAATGTTGCATTTTTGTGTGATACGCCCCAACTGGCCAACCGGCTGCCGGGGACCTGTGATGTTTAATTGTTCGAGTTTTGATATTTCGTTGATGCGTGTGTCCCAGCCGGCCGACCGGCTGCCGGTCCGCCCAACCGGCTGGGCACTTCTGGTTATTGATTAATATTTCACTTGAGTTTGACACTCGGCCGGTCAGCCGGCAGCCGACCCAATTGGCTGACACCCCCCCTTCCTTCTTTTTCCCAAATTTCTCGGTTTAGCTTATGACCCCAGCCGGGTAGCCGGCAGCCGGTCACACCCACCGGCAGGGGATTCCTGTATATTCAATATTTTTGTTGGTTGATGCTATAGGGCCAGCCGGGTAGCCGGCGACCGGTCTCCCTGACCGGCTGGCACCTCCTGTAGCATATTCCCTTTTCCTTTTCACATGAGTTCGTATGTAATTGTTTGTATGGTTTGTTTTTCTTATAAACTTACGTAATAGCATTAAATATTCATGTTTAGAATATATGATATATCACATGCTTATATCACATGTTTTGTGACGGTTTTGTTATGTCCCCTCTTGAGTCGCTTCTACTTTATGTTTTCATCTTAGCACTACTTGTTGAGTGCTTTGGACTCTCATTGCCCGGCTACACCCTATCCTCGTTAGACTGGAATGTCGGAGCGATGGGGTGTATCCTTGATGCTTGTATGCATGTTAGTGGGGATATGACGACGTTGTTGGGAGACGAACGCAATGCGTTGATCGACCCGGCCGTCAAATGTTGTATCCTTGCGAGGTGGTGTCATTGAATGTAGCGTACCGCTTGATTATGATCCTTGTGCTCTTTCCGCCTCTTTCGTGTAGTGTGACCGAATTTAGGGTACTCGACTTCTGTGTTTGTTGAGTCTTGGATGCGAAACGTTTATCGCATGTTGAATCAGAACACGTTTATTCCGAGAGTCTGGCCAGGTTTAGACTAGGACCGTATTATTATCGTCGTCCTACCGGGAGGAAGTGAGTCTATCATATACGAAACGTTTATCGTGTATGGGTTCCGGGAAACGTTTATGCCGTGGACGTATTTTTGATCGTACTTGCTATGTACCCGATGCTAGTGCGTGCCATTTACCGTGAGAGTGTTTATGCTTATGTTTGACCATGTAATGGGTCGTATACTTGTTCTATTGGATCCCTTTGATTGGTTTGTATGTCGAGTCCCAAACCTTCTCAAGCATATGTCGCTAACGGTGAGATGTAAACCCTTAGTGTTTCATATGGTTGTCAAGGGGAGTCTTTTCCCGAGTCTTGTGTTGCATGATGATGATAATGGTTTCCCTTACTCATATATTGCTATGATCTTAATGTATTCTCATTTCCGACATGACATATATGTTTACATGACTATGTGTTTACTTATGTACCTTTTGATGTGATATGGCTGGGAGAACCCGGATTTACTCCCCACTGACTGTGGCGTTCATGTTTCATGAATGTACAGGTACATGTCGGTGCTACATGGGGTTGAGACTTGTGTGAGCTAGCGAGCGTCGTTTTACGATGATCACCTTTTACCACTTAGACTCTCTTATCTTTAGACTTATTGTATATTTTTGGGAACGTTGTCTCGCTTGTAGTAATCTGTCGACCCCTTTCGACACTACTACTTAGTTCATTTATGTTGGATTTAACCTTTTGATGATCTTTGAGAGTCATACCTTAAAAAGTTTTAAAAATTCTCTAATTTCCGCTGCTAATTACTTGTTTATCTTTATGCTTTCGCGAGGGTTGTCACAGGTGACCTATAATCTTTATTTCAAAAGTTATCGTTAAAAATTAGTACTTTCTTTAGTTTAAACGTTCCAAATTGTTTAAATTGTCCGAGCCGATCTAACCCGCTTTTATAAAACGTTTGGGCTTTTATTTTGGCCCATAAGTGCCTAGTGGTGAGCCCAAAACGACCATATGTATTTTTGGATCTAATTATGGACAAGCGTTTGAACAAATATTTGTCTCAGCCCTTACTGCATTTATAAATAAACGAATAGCTTTTTTAATAAAAAATATTAACCCCGTGTTAAAATTATAAACAACTCTTTAGAGTATAATGTATATTTATTGAGATTTAAAAACGATGTCTATTTAAAATAAATCGTATCTACGAGTGGATGACTATTCATTATAAAGTGGTGATGCTTGTCTATATTACGTTTTCGGAGAATAATCATAACCGCTTCATCATATTTTCTGAAATTTATAAACGAAGTATTTATATTAAATTACTTGTTTGTCGAAGGTCTTATGCTACTCTAAACCTTGAAAATGGATTAATCGGGTAGGGTTAGCTCGAGTTATAGTTGTTCTGGTTCGCAAGAATACATGTCGTGTTGTGCCTGGTAATTTTGGGTTCGGGTTATGTTCTGGTTTGTTGTTATCACGTTATTTGGGTATGATGATCACTATATGATAATTAACTTTCAGGTTGGTTCAATTGATCTCTGTCATATTCGGGTCCTCAATTGGGGTGCGTGTTGGAGTCGAGTTACGTTACACAGGTTAGGGCATTTGCGACGGCTCAGTTTTTCCATGTCTACTTATCTTCATCCGTAAAAGAGTATATTCTAAGTACCAAAAACCTATCTTCATCCATGTCTACTTATCTTCATCCGTAAAAGAGTATCTTCAAGATTTCATATTCGATCTTTATCGTGCATCCCAACTAACATTAAGTAAACTTTTTATTATACACGCCAATATCATTTGCCATAGAATTCAGGTCTTACTCTTTTTAAAAGTGTAGCCAAGTAAAATTATGAAAATTAAAACATTCATGAATTACACTATGGTCATAAAGACATTTATAATAATCCATAATTTATTGGACATATTTTTAATTTGTTTCCGTCATAAAAATTTTCATTATTTATACATTTATGCTGACATTCTTTATATAATATTAACGATTTTATTTATTTATTTTGTCATGTACACGATAGTTCATTGATTAATAATAATATAAACAAAAAGCGACATATGAATGAGAAAACAAAAGTTCAGCATTATAGTACAGAATACTTGGCAGGAAACACATATGTAATGGAGTTTCTATCTTATGCGAAATTAAATATAAATGAAACAATAGTATTTATACCAAACATTAAAATTAATTCTTAATGGAAACTAAAACATTCAAAAAGCAGATGTTAGGAAGTAAGATTAAGGTGCATGGAATCGGAAGTAGGAAAATGTAAAGAAAATAGATGTCCTGAATACGATTCTACAAGATGGGGGTATAACATAAAAATTGTTATGTGAAAAATTTCAATTTAGTACTAGCGAGTAATAATTGCACTAACCACATTATTTTGATTGCGCAAATATGTTAAAAAGTAAACGTATTATTCAATATGTGTATGAAATTACAATTTTAAAAAGCTAATTCTTATAACCAACATGTCCAAATGTCTTGCAAAGTTGCCACACTTCATCATTTTTACCCCAAGCTGCTCATGCTTGTTTCTTCTGAAGATGCAAGTATACTATTGTCACTTCAGTTAGAAGATCGTGGCAATCCTCGCCGACGTTTAACAAAGCGCTACAACATTCTTTTGAAACAGTTTTTCCGTTGAAATATATATATTTAGATATGGCATCACCACAAGTTTTGCCTAAATTAGTTGCACATTTTTTAAAATCATCGATTGCCTTAGGGCTTGGCGCAGGAGCAGATTCAATTGCCAAACCGTATTCTGCCATGATAAATAATGAAATTAGGAGAATGGTGATGGTGATTGGTGTTGACTCCATAATGAAAGTTTATTTAACTATTCCTATTTATTGTTAATATTCTCTATCGCCCCAAAAAAGTAGAAATATAAAACAAGTGTAAGAGTAGTTGTTTGAAAACAAATGATCTTATCGTGCTAATTTATATATGTAGTTTACGTTTTACGTTTTTAATACATATAATAAATATAAATTATTTTTAATACAAATTTAAATGTAATTTATGTTCATTATATATAACGATGAGTTGTTTTTTTACAATCAAATGTTTTTATATTATCTTCCTTCATTTTTTGGTTACGTAACTACATTCAATGTAACATATATGCAAGTTAAGTTACTTTATTAATTCAAAGGTGTACTTGCAATTATTATATATAGTGTGTTACGTTGGCTTATATGTTTTAACAGATTTACGTTTATTCATGTTATATTTTTTATCTTCTAAATTATATATTTTTAATGTTAAAATAGAATGAGATATTCTTTATCTTGAAATATAAATATAAATAGACTTTCAAAGAATTAAGTTTTTTGTAAAATATTCAAAAGAGTTTATATGACCATATATTAATAATACTAAGAAGTTTTAAATAGTTTTAATAGAACATTAAGTAAGAATGATATTTATCCTCCTCGAACTGACTGTAGCTGGTCATGGAGGCAAATATGCTCATGTATAATTACTTTTAAAGATGGGTATAGTGATGATAAATGGGACAATTCCAATAATGATTACACATTAAAGAAGGGATATCAGTCGCTAATTCTTGTGCAACAGAGAGTATGTCGGTTCCATGTTACTTGGATTAGGTTGTGTCTGCCTTGGATAGAATGAAAGTTATAAGTTTTGGGGATACTGAAGATTGCAATACTTGTGGGAACTATATTGAGAATCATGAGCATCTATTCTACAATTGTCAGTTCAGCAGGCTGTGTATGTCCATGCTTCAACTGAAAATGCAGGTGCAATTCAGGCCTGAGGACATGGTGGGCTGGTTCTGGAATGGAAGGAGAAGAAGCCTACTTCAAAGGTAGATCATATGTACTTGTCATTTGGTTATCACTTACATGATTTTGACTACTAGAAACCATGCGAGATTGAGTCTTTGCGTGAAGATGCATGGCCAGCTGGTGGACCAGATTATGAAAGTCATCATTGCTCGAGTTCGAGGGAGTAATACTAGTGTCATGTGTAATAAGTATAAGGATTGGATTCCACATGTCTTAGAGAACTAAGTGTCGTAGTTCTACCTCCATTTGGCCATTTATTGTAATTGATTTTGTAAAATTGTGACACTTGATTTTAATATACTTACATTCTACCAAATAAAAGAATGAAATTTATACATTTTTTAGTTTATCAAATTCTATTTTTTTCCAGCGGTAATCTATAATCTCTATTTAAAAAGTTATAGTTAAAAATTAATACTTTCTTTAGTTTAAAGGTTCCAAATCGTTAGAGGTGATAAAATTGCGATCAAACCCGCTTTTTTAAAACGCTTGGGCTTTTTTTTGCCCATTAAAGCCTAAATCCTAGGGGTGAACTCAAAACGACCATATGTATATTTGGATTTAATTAAGGACAAGCATTTATACTAAAATTTGTCCCAGTCCAGGCCACATTTATAATAAAGGAATTGCTTTTTTAATAAAAATTGTTAACCCAGTGTTAAATTATAAACAACTCTTTCGAGACTAATGTATATTTATTGAGATTTAAAAAGGATGTCCTTTCAAAATAAATTGTATCTACGAATGGATGTCTATTTCTTTATCTTGCCCTATAAATATAAATTGACATTGAAAGAACTAAGTTTATTGTAAAATATTTGAAAGAGTTTATTTAACGATATGTTAATTATACTAACAGGTTTTAAATAGTTTTAATCCAACATTAAGTGAGAATGAAATTTATACATTTTTCAGTTTATCGAGTCCTATTTTTTTCCAGCGGTAATCTATAATCTCTATTTAAAAAGTTATAGTTAAAAATTAATACTTTCTTTAGTTTAAAGGTTCGAAATCGTTAGAGGTGATAAAATTGCGATCAAACCCGCTTTTTTAAAACGCTTGGGTTTATTTTAGCCAATAAAAGATCGAAACTTTTAACTTTATTTTTAGACCGTCTTTCACCATATTTCGGTTTTGGGTTCTTGTCACTTTATTTAGCGGGAAACGATGTATTTTGAAGATTTTGGGTCATGGAGTTCATGTGGGTTGATGATTAGTTTGGGCAATGAAGATTGGAAGTGCTAATCGAGGTAACGGTGATGAGTTACTCGATATCTTTATGTGTTTTAGTTGTTAATTGCAACATTTACTTGTGAAAGATGAGTTCTTGTGTAGATAATAGTATGGATCTATGACTACAATGTATTTAATTGTTGAATTGCATCTTGTATGTCCCAGTTTGATGGAAAATTGGTTGTGTTGATGATGAATTGCCTTCTTGTTGCTTAAACTTGTATTTAAGTCTTGAATGATAACTTAATTATGCTTTTAATGTCATATGAAATGTTATGGTGTTCATATGTTATGCTAAGGGGTGATTTATGATGGTTTATGTTGGTAATTACAAATGGGTAAGAACTTGTTTGGCTTAAACTTGAAGTTTGGATGGATTTTGGCTTGAACCCTTGCGAATTTGTATAGGACCCGGACGGGTCCAGTCCAACCCGGACGGGTTAAAGCCCTAAACCCGAGCAGGACACTTCCAACCTGGACGGGTCGGGTCCAACCCGGACGGGTCGGGTCCGACCCATTTTCGTACAATGGTCATATCTCCTTCAATACTTGTCTGTTTGGAGCATGTGACCTACCGTTGGAACCGTAAGAGGATAAGCTATCACCTCCGCTTGGAATTTCTTCATTTGCATGTCTACAACTCTAGTTATGTCCGTTTGAAGTGGACTCTTGTTTTAGTTAGTTTCCAAACTTGTTGTTTTGAGATGAGATCTATGTTTCTTATTTATTATGTTTCTTAAACTTTGTCTAATGCTTATGTATCATGTATTGATTCATGTTTATCATAGTTATATTTATATAATGCCCAATTCTCATGCTTGGTGACGGTCTTTAGTATGTCCCCTCTTGAGTCGGTTCTACCTTATGTATTTGATTTGAGCACTAATTGTTGAGTGCTTTGAACTCTCATTTCCCGGCTACACCTCTTTCTCGTTAGACTGGAATGTCGGAGCGATGGGGGTGTGTCCTTGATGCTTGTATGCATGTTTTAGTGGGGATATGACGACGTTGTTGGGAGGTGAACGCAATGCGTTGATCGACCTGGCCGTCAAATGTTGTATCCTTGCAAGGTGGTGTCATTGCATGTAGCGTACCGCTTGATTATGATTCTTGTGCTATTTCCGCCTCTTTCGTGTAGTGTGACAGAATTTGGGGTACTCGACTTCTATGTTTGTTGAGTCTTGGATGCGAAACGTTTATCGCATGTCGAATCGGAACACGTTTATTCCGAGAGTCTGGCCAGGTTTAAACTAGGACCGTATTATTATCGTCGTCCTACCGGGAGGAAATGAGTCTTTCATATACGAAACGTTTATCGTGTATGGGTTCAGGGAAACGTTTATCCCGTGGACGTGTTTTTGATCATACTTGTTATGTACATGATGCTAGTGCATGCCATTTACTGTGAGAGTGTGTATGCTTATGTTTGACCATGTGATGGACGGTATACTTGATTGATTTGGATGCCTATGATTGGTTTGTATGTCGAGTCCCAAACCTTCTCAAGCATATGTCGCTAATGGTGAGATGCAAGCCCTTAGTGTTCTATATGGTTGCCAAGAGGAGTCTTCCCCGAGTCTTGTATCGCATGATGATGTTGGATGATTGTTTTATTTACTCGTATAATGTTATTATCATAATGTTATTCCTACATCCGGCATGATACATATATTTGCATGATGACACATGGTTATATGCTTATTTATGTGCGTTTTGATGTGATATGGCTGGGAGAACCCTGAGTTACTCCCCACCGACTGTGGCATTCATTTTAATGAATGAACAGGTTGCAGGTTGGTGTTTGCATGGGGTTGTGGCGAGTGAGCTAGCGAGCGTTGTCCTTACAACGATTCCCCCTTAGCTTGTAGTTTATATTAGTCTAGTATAGTAACTGTGTTTTATCAAGGGATCGATGTCCCTTATATTTATTTAAGACACAATTTGTATCAACGATCTATTAAATTAAGTTTTGGTTTTGTAATATAGTGACATTCGCGGTTTTGCTTTTAAAGTTTTAAAAATCTCGCATTATCCGCTGCAAATCTATGTGTTTACTTTTCTGCGAAATCGCGGGGTGTCACAGTTGGTATCAGAGCTATAACGTTCCCGACGCACATTCGTGCACCCCAACCGTAAATAACTTGACCAATGAATAATTAATGAGAGATGGGTAGACTTAAGGACCGAAGGTGGTAGTCTTTATTGTACTTGATGTTTGTTATGTTCTAACTTGTTATTGTGTTGAGTTATGTTTTACTTGATTGTATCTACCATATTGAGGTAGACCGTTTGCTTGCAAGAAGGAGTATCGTTTGTCAAAGGTGGAAGATTGACGAGCCCATTTGAAGTGTACTTCTTCTTCATCTATGATTTCTGTTGTCCATAATGTATCTTGCTCTCCTCCTTCTATCTAGGTGCTTCTTTATCTTCTAACTTCTTTTCCCCTTGGAAATTACTCTTGTTACTTTCCTCCTTCTTACCCATTTGTACCCTTAACTCCCTCTTGTGGCCTTTTGTGGACACCATACCCTTTTGTTTGTGGTATATTATACTTGGTCGGAAGAATGTTGAACTTTGCGGGATGTTAGTGTTAGTTAGAATGAATTTGGTATTGAGGAAATGGTGTTGATCTAAGTTCACCCCATAGTGTTGAGTAGTTGTATCCTTGAGAAAAGTGTGGTCAGATAAGTTTGATGATTTTATTACTTAATGCTTGCCATGACTCATGTGTGAATAGTCCATGGTATTTGATTGTGTAAGGTTGTATGAGTTGGCTAGGGCTTCTTAACCCATTAGTGATTTAATCTTTTGAACTTAGGAGTTTGGATGATACCTTGAGGTGTAAAATGCTTTTGAGACTATGTGACTTCTTATGGATTCTAGTGTGTGTTAGAGTATATGCTTGGCAAAAAGTACTCGGCTATAATTTTTGGATTTAAAGATAGGATCTTATCTTATGGTATCGGAGGCTCGTTTGAAGTAGTAAGTTGTGATGGTCGATTAAACCATGTTACTTGGGGATTATGAATATGAGTGAAATATGATTAGATGAGCTATGACGGTGGTTGCTTTAGGATATTAATGATGACATTTTGTGTGGTATTCTACCTTGTGGGCCATAGGAGTTGAAAAGATACTAGTATGAGGAACTCCTTGTTAGTTTTTCGGTTTTGAAACCTTTGAGGTTGTGTTGGATATTGCAGTTCCATGAATGTTATTATGCTTGAATTGCAATTCCGCAATTGGGAATCCATGTTATATGGAAGGATGGATGAATTGGGTTGTAGTCGATTTATCGAATTTAAGTGTACCTTACTTTAATGATTTGGGGTACGATGGTCTCTTGTGAGAGACCTTTGTTATCGGGATGAGTTGTTTTGCTATCACCCTAAGTTTGAAAGGAGAAATTTTGTGGATTAAACCTTAAACCTTTACTCGTACCATTATCCCTTTTCATTTCCATTCTTGAAAGTTGTTGTCAAGATTGATCTTTAAGAAATCACATGCTCGCATCTTCTTTCTTACTCGGATATCTTCATAACTCTACTATCTGCTTCGTCTCTTGCTTGTAACCTCGTTAATTTGAGAGTATCTCTCTTGTAATCTCGTGCCTAATTATTCTCGTGGTCTCCTTGAGCATCCTTATCGTTCCTTAACTCGTTGCTGCTCCATCTAATTTTCTCTAGTGGATTGAATGTCTCGTTTGTTTGGCTTAGAGAATCAATGTAATGTATTTTGGGATTCTTGATCTAGAATATATGTCATTGGATTGAGCAAATTGCATGTTGTATTCGACCATGGGAAATAGAACTTAAGCTCTAGGATGGATCCCAATAGTGAGGATGTATCCTCTCTTGGTGGCTTTAGTTTTTTGAGTTTGATATGGTGGTGTTAATTCGAAGTTCAAGTTTATTGGAATGATAGTTCAGTTTTGTTTATTATCATAATAGTTGCCTTATAAATCATTTGGGAATTAGATGTCTTTAAATGTTGGATTCTAAAAGAGACTTTACTTTGGTAATTAAGACTGGTGACCAGACTTTGAACGATATGTTTGTAAGTAAAGATCGATGCATCTTGACTTATAGTTGAGCTAGATGATTTGAATAGTTGTATCATCGCCATGTGCTTGGCCATATAGGACTTGGGATTTGTAATTTATCTCTCTTGAGATTTTATGCTTTATAAATGAGAAATTCATTTAAGATTAGGATAGTGAGCCTAGAAGTGGTTCGAATCGGAGAATTGGAATGGTGAGCCCATTCATCTTATGATTGGTGGTAATTATGCTTTTCTAGATACGATTATCTATGCTTGTGGATTTGAGTGTAATAATTGATTGGGCTAAAGATGTTAACGAATATATTTAGGAATCTTTCATGTGGATTTTTTGATTGTGGATTTTCCCTTGTCGATAGACCTTAGTTAATGCTAGTTGGATACTAGATATTCGGGTTCGTAGTTTGACTTGATGATTGTTAAGGATTTTGTAGGATCTAATGATTGAAAGCGGTTAAAGTATGACCGAGATGAGTTATATTATCTTGAGGACTAGCTTATTAACGATGTTTGTGATGTAAATTGGATAAGCCCTTAGAATGATGTGGCTATAATTTGGGTTTGGCGAAAATGCCCAAGAAGTTGACCATCATGATTTGTGTATTTGAGTGGAGTGTTTAATATCTTTCTCAATTTTTAAGCTTTCTCCCCCTTTGAGCGAAATCTTTGCTGTTCTTTTCCCTCTTATCTATCTCGTCATGTTCTCTTTCGAGAGTAAAACATATCTCTGTATATCTTTCATCTGTCGTTGCCCTTCTAGTTGACCTTCTATCGATTGGCTGCTCTTAGGACTTAGTCCTTGATTCTGCTCATGTTCTTTTCGATAAGCCTTTTTGTTTCATTTTACTCGTGGTGTTTATCTTTTATTACCATGATTGTGAGTTTGATGCTCAAATTACTTTTATGTGAGTGCAATATTTGGTTGTCTTGAGTTTGCGATTTGAGAAAAATTTCAAATTTTCACGATGGGTTTCGAATTTATCCTTTTAAAAGAATCTTAGAAATGAATTTTGTACTTTCATTTTTCGAAAATGGATTTATGTTGCTTTTATTCTGGATTTTGCGTTTGGTTGGATGCTAGAACTTGTTATTGGAGACGTCTAATGACTGGTTTTGCACTTATCAACGTATGATTTAATTTTAATTTTGTCCTTACTCTGGAATGCTAGTGTTCTTGTGTGCACGACAGGAACTATATCGTTCCACAGAAAAAGACTATTACTTTCAAAAACGTTTCCTATACATTTTTGGAAAATGTCATGCTTTTGAAATACATTTCCTTGAAAATGTTTTGAATACCAATTTTGAGAAAACGATTTGGTCCTTATAACTTGTCTTTTCTACTTTCAAGTTTCGAGGACGAAACTTTTTAAAAGGTGGGATGACTGTAACACCCCAGATTTTATAATAATGAATAATTTACTAAAGTCGTGAATTTTATAAATTCGTCTTTTACTTTTATTGGTTAAAATATTTTAAGTCGATAATTTATGATTGCGAGGCTTTAAATTAATGTTAAATAGAATTTAGTTTATTTGGGTTGAAACCGTCGCATTTCAGTCCGTTATGATCCCAAAATCGGACTCTCTTGAAAATCGGAGTGGGAAACACCCACCTTGAATAACAAAGCATACTACTACCCACCTTCTCAAAACAAACCACCACAAATCTCTAAACCCCTTCTAAAATTTCAGCAACTTTCTCCTTCTTCCTCAAACACCAAATCACCATTAAAACTCCATCACTTTATAACCTTAAGACGGAAGCCATTTTTCCGTCTCTCAACGAAACTTGACGATTTTTATATCAATCTCCCCTCATCCTCTTCATTTTCATACCATAAAATCTTCATTTCCATCAACTTTTTATAAAACCCATTTTCTAGATCTAAACTTGAAACGGACATAACTTCTTCGTTTCTTAACCAAATTCAATTCCGTTTAATGTTTCGGAATCCTCTCACCGTCCTCTTTCTTTCTAGCCAATAAAAGATCAAAACTTTTAACTTTATTTTTAGACCGTATTTCACCATATTTCGGTTTTGGGTTCTTGTCACTTTATTTAGCGGGAAAGGATGTATTTTGAAGATTTTGGGTCATGGAGCTCATGTGGGTTGATGATTAGTTTGGGCAATGAAGATTGGAAGTGGTAATCGAGGTAACGGTGATGGGTTACTCGATATCTTTATGTGTTTTAGTTGTTAATTGTAGCATTTACTTGTGAAAGATGAGTACTTGTGTAGATAATAGTATGGATCTATGACTACAATGTATTTAATTGTTGAATTGCATCTTGTATGTCCCAGTTTGATGGAAAATTGGTTGTGTTGATGATGAATTGCCTTCTTGTTGCTTAAACTTGTATTTAAGTCTTGAATGATAACTTAATTATGCTTTTAATGTCATATGAAATGTTATGGTGTTCATATGTTATGCTAAGGGGTGATTTATGATGGTTTATGTTGGTAATTACAAATGGGTAAGAACTTGTTTGGCTTAAACTTGAAGTTTGGATGAATTTTGGCTTAAACCCTTGCGAATTTGTATAGGACCCGGACGGGTCCAGTCCAACCCGGACGGGTTTGAGCCCTAAACCCGAGTAGGACACTTCCAACCCAGACGGGTCGGGTCTGACCTATTTTCGTAAAATGGTCATATCTCCTTCAATACTTGTCTGTTTGGAGCGTGTGACCTACCGTTGGAACCGTAAGAGGATAAGCTATCACCTCTGCTTTGAATTTCTGTATTTGCATGTCTAGAACTCTAGTTATGTCCGTTTGAAGTAGACCCTTGTTTTAGTTAGTTTCCAAACTTGTTGTTTTGAGATGAGATCTATGTTTCTTATTTATTATGCTTCTTAAACTTGGTCTAATGCTTATGTATCATGTAGTGATTCATCTTTATCATAGTTACATTTATATAATGCCCAATTCTCAAGCTTGGTGACGGTCTTTAGTATGTCCCATCTTGAGTCGGTTCTACCTTATGTATTTGATTTGAGCACTAATTGTTGAGTGCTTTGAACTCTCATTTCCCGGCTACACCTCATCCTTGTAGACTGGAATGTCGGAGCGATAGTGTGTGTCCTTGATGCTTGTATGCATGTTTTAGTGGGGATATGACGACGTTGTTGGGAGGTGAACACAATGCGTTGATCGACCCGGCCGTTAAATGTTGTATCCTTGCAAGGTGGTGTCATTGCATGTAGCGTACCGCTTGATTATGATTCTTGTGCTATTTCCGCCTCTTTCGTGTAGTGTGACAGAATTTGGGGTACTCGACTTCTGTGTTTGTTGAGTCTTGGATGCGAAACGTTTATCGCATGTCGAATCAGAACATGTTTATTCCGAGAGTCTGGCCAGGTTTAGACTAGGACCGTATTATTATCGTCATCCTACCGGGAGGAAATGAATCTTTCATATACGAAACGTTTATCGTGTATGGGTTCAAGGAAACGTTCATCCCGTGGACGTGTTATTGATCATACTTGCTATGTACATGATGCTAGTGCGTGCCATTTAACGTGAGAGTGTGTATGCTTATGTTTGACCATGTGATGGACGGTATACTTGATTGATTTGGATGCCTATGATTGGTTTGTATGTCGAGTCCCAAACCTTCTCAAGCATATGTCGCTAATGGTGAGATGCAAGCCCTTAGTGTTCTATATGGTTGCCAAGAGGAGTCTTCCCCGAGTCTTGGATCGCATGATGATGATGGATGATTGTTTTATTTACACGTATATTGTTATTATCATAATGTTATTCCTAAATCCGGCATGATACATATATTTGCATGATGACACATGGTTATATGCTTATTTATGTGCGTTTTGATGCGATATGGCTGGGAGAACCCTGAGTTACTCCTCACTGACTGTGGCATTTATTTTAATGAATGAACAGGTTGCAGGTTGATGTTTTCATGGGGTTGTGGCGAGTGAGCTAGCGAGCGTTGTCGTTACAGCGATTCACCCTTAGCTTGTAGTTTATATTAGTCTAGTATAGTAACTGTGTTTTATCAAGGGATCGATGTCTCTTATATTTATTTAAGACACAATTTGTATCAACAAATCTATTAAATTAAGTTTTGGTTTTGTAATATAGTGACATTCGCGGTTTTGCTTTTAAAGTTTTAAAAATCTCGTATTATCCGCTGCAAATCTATGTGTTTACTTTTCTGCGAAATCGCGGGGTGTCACAAACAATCATAACCGATTCATCATATTTTCTGAAATTTAAAAACGAAGTATTTATTTTAAATTACTTGTTTGTCGAAGGTCTTATGCTACTCTAAACCTTGAAAATGGATCAATCGGGTAGGGTTAGATCGGGTTTTAGTTGTTCTGGTTCGCAAGAATACATGTCGGGTTGTGCCTGGTAATTTCAGGTTCGGGTTTTGTTCTGATTTGTTGTTATCACGTTATTTGGGTATGATGATCAGAATATTATAATTAACTTTCAGGTCGGTTCAATTGATCTCTGTCATATTCGGGTCCTCAATTAGGGTGCGTGTTGGAGTCGAGTTACGTTCCACGGGTTAGGGCATTTGCGACGGCTCAGTTTTTCCATGTCTACTTATCTTCATCCGTAAAAGCGTATATTCTAAGTACCAAAAACCCATTTAGGCCGAAAAGCCTGATTTCGCCCATAAGTGACGCGTTTGGGCTCACGTAATGGGATCACACATTTGGCGGGACCTTACTCACCGCACACATATAGTCAATTTCTTACATTGGCCTAGCCCATGCCCGTAATGGATGAGCTGACAAACACTTCTTCAAATCCCATAATGGGTTAAATGATATTTATATGTCTTATTTCGTTTGTTCCAAAGTGTACAAGATTTATAAACATATAAATTACTTTTAAAGGTTATACTTATACACAATTCAAGATTTCACAGTCGATCTTTATCGTGCATCCAAACTAACGTTAAGTAAACTTTTTATTATACACGCCAATATCATTTGCCATAGAATTCAGGTCTTACTCTTTTTAAAAGTGTAGCCAAGTAAAATTATGAAAATTAAAACATTCATGAATTACACTATGGTCATAAAGACATTTATAATAACCCACAATTTATTGGACATATTTTCAATTTGTTTCCATCAATAAAAATTTTCATTATTTATATATTTATGCTGACATTCTTTATATAATATTAACGATTTTATTTATTTATTTTGTCCCGTACACGATAGTTCATTGATTAATAATAATATAAACAAAAAGCGACATATGAATGAGAAAACAAAATTTCAGCATTATAGTACAGAATACTTGGCAAGAAAGACATATGTAATGGAGTTTCTTTCTTATGCGAAACTAAATATAAATGAAGCAATAGTATTTATACCAAACATTAAAATTAATTCTTAATGGAAACTAAAACATTCAAAAAGCAGATGTTAGGAAGTAAGATTAAGGTGCATGGAATCAGAAGTAGGAAAATGTAAAGAAAATAGATGTCCTGAATACGTTTCTACGAGAAGGGGGTATAACATAAAAATTGTTATGTGAAAAATTTCAATTTAGTACGAGCGAGTAATAATTGCACTAACCACATTATTTCGATTGCGCAAATATGTTAAAAAGTAAACGTATTATTCAATATGTGTATGAAATTACAATTTTAAAAAGCTAATTCTTATAACCAACATGTCCAAATGTCTTGCAAAGTTGCCACACTTCATCATTTTTACCCCAAGCTGCTCGTGCTTGTTTCTTCTGAAGATGCAAGTATACTATTGTCACTTCAGTTAGAAGATTGTGGCAATCCTCGCCGACGTTTAACAAAGCGCTACAACATTCTTTTGAAACAGTTTTTCCGTTGAAATATATATATTTAGATACGGCATCACCACAAGTTTTGCCTAAATTAGTTGCACATTTTTGAAAATCATCAGTTGCCTTAGGGCTTGGCGCAGGAGCAGATTCAATTGCAAAACCGTATTCTGCCATGATAAATAATGAAATTAGGAGAATGGTGATGGTGATTGGTGTTGACTCCATAATGAAAGTTTATTTAACTATTCCTATTTATTGTTAATATTCTCTATCGCCCCAAAAAAGTAGAAATATAAAACAAGTGTAAGAGTTGTTGTTTGAAAACAAATGATCTTATCGTGTTAATTTATATATGTAGTTTACGTTTTACGTTTTTTCTACATATAATAAATATAAATAATTTTTAATACATATTAAAAGGTAATTTATGTCATTATATATAACGATGAGTTTTTTTTACAATCAAATGATTTTATATTATCTTCATTTATTTTTTTGTTACGTAACTATATTCAATGTAACATATATGCAAGTTAAGTTGCTTTATTAATTCAAAGGTGTACTTGCAATTATTATATATAGTGTGTTACGTTGACTTATATGTTTTAACAGATTTACGTTTATTCATGTTAGATTTTTTATCTTCTAAATTATATATTTTTAATGTTAAAATAGAATGAGATATTCTTTATCTTGACATATAAATATAAATAGACATTCAAAGAATTAAGTTTTTTGTAAAATATTCAAAAGATTTAATATGACCATATATTAATAATACTAAGAAGTTTTAAATAGTTTTAATACAACATTAAGTAAGAAAGATATTAATATTCCTCGAACTGACTGTAGCTGGTCATGGAAGAAAATATGCTCATGTATAATTACTTTTAAAGATGGGTATACTAATGATAAATGAGACAATTCCAATAATGATTACAGACTACAGAAGGGATATCAGTCGCTAATTCTTGTGCAACAGAGAGTATGTTGGTTCCATGTTGCTTGGAACATGCTATGTCTGCCTTGGATAGAATGAAAGTTATGGGTTTTGGGGATACTGAAGATTGCAATACTTGTGGGAATTGTATTGAGAACCATAAGCATCTGTTCTAAAATTGTCAGCTCAGCAGGCTGTGTATGTCCATGCTTCAACTGAAAATGCAGGTGCAATTCAGGCCTGAGGACATGGTGGACTGGTTCTGGAATGGAAGGAGAAGAAGCCTACTTCAAAGGTAGATCATATGTACTTGTCATTTGGGTATGACATACATGATTTTGACTACTAGAAACCATGCGAGATTGAGTCTTTGTGTGAAGATGCATGGCCAGCTGGTGGACCAGATTATGAAAGTCATCATTGCTCGAGTTCGAGGGAGTAATACTAGTGTCATGTGTAATAACTATAAGGATTGGATTCAACATGTCTTAGAGAACTAAGAATCGAAGTTCTACCTCCATTTGGCCATTTATTGTAATTGATTTTGTAAAATTGTGACACTTGATTTTAATATACTTACATTCTACCAAAAAAAAGAATGATATTTATACATTTTTTAGTTTATCAAATTCTATTTTTTCCAACGGTAATGTATAATCTCTATTTAAAAAGTTATAGTTAAAAATTAATACTTTCTTTAGTTTAAAGGTTCCAAATCGTTAGAGGTGATAAAATTGCGATCAAACCCGCTTTTTTAAATCGCTTGGGCTTTTATTTTTGCCCATTAAAGCCTAAATCCTAGGGGTGAACCCAAAACGACCATATGTATTTTTGGTTTAATTACGGACAAGCATTTATACTAAAGTTTGTCCCAGCCCTGGCCACATTTATAATAAAGGAATTGCTTTTTTAATAAAAATTGTTAACCCTGTGTTAAATTATAAACAACTCTTTCGAGACTAATGTATATTTATTGAGATTTAAAAAGGATGTCCTTTCAAAATAAATTGTATCTAGGAGTGGATGTCTATATCTTTATCTTGCCCTATAAATATAAATTGACATTCAAAGAACTAAGTTTATTGTAAAATATTTGAAAGAGTTTATTTAACCATATATTAATTATACTAAGAGGTTTTAAATAGTTTTAATCCAACATTAAGTGAGAATGAAATTTATACATTTTTCAGTTTATCAAGTCCTATTTTTTTCCAGTGGTGACCTATAATCTTTATTTCAAAAGTTATCGTTAAAAATTAATACTTTCTTTAGTTTAAACATTCCAAATCGTTTAAATTGTCCGAGCCGATATAACCCACTTTTATAAAACGTTTCGGCTTTTATTTTGGCCCTTAAATGCCTAGTGGTGAACCCAAAACGACCATATGTATTTTTGGATCTAATTATGGACAAGCGTTTGAAGAAATATTTGTCTCAGCCCTGACCGAATTTATAAATAAACGAATAGCTTTTGTAATAAAAATTATTAACCCCGTGTTAAAATTATAAAGAACTCTTTAGAGACTAATGTATATTTATTGAGATTTAAAAACGATGTCTATTTAAAATAAATCGTATCTACGAGTGGACTCTATTCATTATAAAGTGGTGATGCTTGTCTATATTACGTTTTCGGATAACAATACATAACCGCATCATCATATTTTATGAAATTTATAAGCGAAGTAGTTTTTTTTAAATTACTTGTTGGTCGAAGGTCTTATGCTACTCTAAACCTGGCAAATGGATCAATCGGGTCGGGTTAGCTCGAGTTTTGGTTGTTCTGGTTCGCAAGAATACATGTCGAGTAGTGCCTGGTAATTTCGGGTTCGGGTCATGTTCTGGTTTGTTGTCATCCCGTTTTTTGGGTATGATGATCACAATTTGATAATAAAGTTTCAGGTCGGTTCAATTGATCTCTGTCATATTCTAGTCCTCAATTGGGGTGCGGGTTGGAGTCGAGTTACGTTACACGGTTTAGTCCATTTGCGACGGCTCCGTTTTTCCATGTCTACTTATCTTCATCCGTAAAATCGTATATTCTAAGTACCAAAAACCCATTTAGACCGAAAAGCCCGATTTCGCCCATAAGTGACGCGTTTAGGCTCACGTAATGGGATCACACATTTGATGGGACCTGACTCAGCGCACACATATAGTCAATTTCTTACATTGACCTAGCCGATGCCCGTAATGGATGAGCTGGCGATCACGTCTTCAAATCCCATAATCGCCTAAATGAAATTTATATGTCTTATTTCGTTTGTTCCAAAGTGTACAAGATTTATAAACACATAAATTACTTTTAAAGGTTATACTTAAACACATATAAGAATTCACAAGCGATCTTTATCGTGCAACCCAACTAACGTTAAGTAAACTTTTCATTATACACGCCAATATCAACTGCCAAAGAATTCATGTCTTACTCATTCTAAAACTGTAGCCAAGTAAAATTATGAAAATTAAAACGTTCTGGAATTACACTATGGTCATAAAGACATTTATGTTAATCCACAATTTATTGGACATATTTTCAATTTGTTTCCATCAATAAAAATTTTCATTATTTATATATTTATGCTGACATTCTTTATATTATATTAACGATTTTATTTATTTATTTTGTCCCGTACAGGATAGTTCATCGACTAATTATATTATAAACAAAAAGCGACATTTGAATGAGAAAAAAAAAATCAGCATTATAGTACAGAATACTTGGCAAGAAAGACATATGTAATGGAGTTTCGATCTTATGCGAAATTAAATATAAATGAAACAATAGTATTTATACTAAACATTAAAATTAATTCTTAATGGAAACTAAAACATTCAAAAAGCAGATGTCAGGAAGTAAGATTAAGGTGCATGGAATCGGAGTTAGGAAAATGTAAAGAAAATAGATGTCCTTAAAACGATTCTACGAGAAGGGGGTATAACATAAATATTGTTATGTGAAAAAAATCAATTTAGTACTAGCGAGTAATAATTTCACTATGCACATTCTTTTGATTGCGCAAATATGTTAAAAAGTATACTTATTATTCAATATGTGTTTGAAATTACAATTTTAAAAAGCTAATTCTTATAACCAACATGTCCAAATGTCTTGCAAAGTTGCCACACTTCATCATTTTTACCCCAAGCTGCTCGTGCTTGTTTCTTCTGAAGATGCAAGTATACTATGGTCACTTATGTTAGAAGATCGTGGCTGTGACAACCCTCGCGAATGCGGAAATATAAAACAAACAAGCATGTGAATTATATTGCGGAAATAGGTAGTTTTAAAAACTTTTATACATGCAAGTTAAATAAAACGAGGAGTGTCAAAACATTACAAACTAAGTACGGAAATACAACAAAGAGACGGAATCTCTTAAAATGTTAACAAAGAACAAGTGTTTAGCAAAACTAGCTAAAAACGTCTAGAGGTGAAACTTCCAGGGACAACGCCCGCTAGCTCACACCCGAACCCCAAAATAGTCAAGCAAAAAGCCATCCATGCACGCAACCTGTTCATTCATGAAAAACATGAACGCCACAATCAGTGGGGAGTAACTCCGGGTTCTCCCAGCCATATCACATTAAACGTACATAGAAGGAAATACAAAAGTAAAGAATGCATATATAGATATACATGTGAGGTACAATAAGAATAGATATGCAATTCTATAGATAATGACAAGATCATGTGGAAATCAAATCTGAAACCATCATGTTATTCAAAGACTCGGGAAGACACTCTTAGGCAATCGAATACGCTCACTAGGGCTTGCATCTCACCGTTAGCGGTATACGATTGATAAGATTGAGACTCGACAAACAAACCAAGTCAAGTCATGCGATGATCACAAAGAATTCAACATATTATCATCCATCCACGAACCCATACATAGACGGTGTCCAATCATGCAATGACCATGAATAATATCATGAAATCACGCATTCAAAGACGACGGTGCCCAATCATGCAATGACCATGAATAATATCATGAAATCACGCATTCAAAGACGACGACACGACGATGACCTCTCTCACGGTAAATGAAACGCACTAGCATCGTGTACATGGCAAGTATGATTATGGGCATCCACGGGAGTAAAACCTTCCCTGAACGCATACACGATTCAATCCATTTCGTATATGTAGACTAATTTCCTCCTGGTAGGAACGATAATTAAACGGCTCCTAATCTAAACCTGGCCAGATTACCGGAATCACATTTTCCGATTCGACATGCGATGACGTTTCGCATCCAAGACTCGGTCAATCAAAGACGCCGAGTACCCCAAATTCGGTAGATCAATTCACGAAAGAGGCGGAAAAGAGCACAAGCCTCATAACAAGCGGTACGCTACATGCAAATAACACCACCTCGCAAGTACACAACATTTGACGGCCGGGTCTATCAACGCAATGCGTTCAACTCCCAACAACGTCGTCGTATGCCCACTAACACATGCATTTAAGCAGTAGGATACCTCTCCGTTCCGACATTCCAGCCTTACGAACTGGAAGGTAGCCAAGGGAAATGAGAGTACAAAGCACAAGACAAATAGTGCTCCAA
>JAIUZE010047096.1:0-14780 GCA_022085475.1 Heliosperma pusillum | reverse complement strand
ACTAGTTTTACACCCGTGCAAAAAATGCACGGATCATAATAGTCGTTGTTATCCTAAGATACATGTGTATATAAATTGTGTATCATTAAGTGTTCAATTTCGTGAGTCTGTGACAATATAAATTGGTCAAAATATAGTGAATTGGTCCTCTTATTCAAATGTTAAATCTATACTCTGGTTTATTGCGTTTGTAATAATACAGTATTATAAGACGAAATTTGGGAAAATTTGAATTAATATTTTTCGTTTTTACTTTTGCATTAATAATTTTTCGTTTTTTTTTCAAGTAAATACTTCTGCTTTTGTCAGATTTTGTTTAGTTCAAGTAAATACTTCTGCATTAATATTTTTTGTTTTTACTTGTTATCATTTTTTTGGTAGTTTATGTCATTTTTCACTTTTCTATTTATTAGTTTTAAGCCCGTGCAAAATTGCACGGGTATTATTTAAAGATGATGTTATAATGTTTATAGTCTAAGATAACCGTAAGAAAGAATTAAGATTTTACTTAAATCAATATTATAAGTTAAGGGTCAAATTCATAATTAAGTACTTAATAGTTATTTCGTAAAAGTTAAAAAGGAGAAACTTATTTCTATAAGTTAATTGTTGTAAAAAAAACTTAAGAAAATGACATTAATGTCGACCCGTGCAATCACACGGGCATTAAATCTAGTTTATGATATAGATAACTTTCATGTCTTAAATGAACAAACTAATAGAATGTGATATTTTTGTAACGGAATTTTCAATGTACAAATAAAAATCAATGAATTCAAATTTTATTTACTTTAATAAATTATATTAGTGAAAAGTAAAGGTAAATAAATGACTGAGATGGAGGAAGTAAAACTTAGACCGAAAACAATTTTTTTTTATTTTTTATTATTTAACATTTAGTATATGTTTAATAACTTATTAATTTATAACATTGAAAAATTTATTTTTGTCATGTCCAAGTAACCAACATTTATCTTACTCACATTAAAAGAAAAATATCTCAATTACATTATGTTTAAAAAGAATTAACCCAAATTTGGAGATAGATTTGGCCTCCAATAATAAATATTTGATATTTGATTTTATATTAGAAAAAAAAATTAGTATACAACAAAACCCAACCCAAAAGGTCTTATGAATCTCAATTAAAATATCAACCCAAAAATATAAATTTAAGATAAAACCCCTAAAATTTGATCTCCCATCCGCCGACCCCCTCTATCAATTTCTCTTCTTCATTTTTCCCTTCCTAATTTCCTATACCCTAAACGTCTCACCTCAGTCACATATTTTGCCCCTCTCATCAGTCCTTCTCACCTGACTCCCTCATACTCTATTTACATCCTAAATGCCCAAAATATGTATTGGCCATAATAAAAGAAAAATCTCCCTTTAATTTTCCTCACATCTTCAATTTGCATCAATATATATTCTCTACAAGACCCTCTATATGCGAATTTAATGGATTTCATGTAAGTATTAGAGTGATATAATCTGAAAAAATTAATGCAAGTATAATCCGAAGCTTACATATGGATTTTTTTAATATGAACTTGGATGTATTTCAATTGCATATTTTTTTAATTAAACTTTTTTTATGTAAATATATTTTTCGTTATATGATCTATTGTACTATTTGTTATGTTTTGTTAATAGTTATATAATTATTATGGTGCTTTGAAAAAAAATCAATTAAGTTTGAAAAGATTCATCAGTATTTTTTTTTTGGCCGAAATTCCAGCTGTTCAGTTTTTTGTTGAGAAAATCATTTTTTTATGTTCCATTATAATTATTATAATTATTATTGTGAGATTATAGTTAAATTTAGTAGCTAACATATTCCTGAAGAATAAGATAGATTTAATGGTTTGTGTTTCATCGGTAGATTATTAATAAATCAGAAAAACTAATGCACAGTCGATATTAATAATTAATTCCATTATTTTTTTCATTATTTTTTTTCAGAAAAATTAATGCAAAGTCATTATTTTTTTTCAGAAAAACTAATGCAAAGTCGATAATTAATAAACTAATGCAAAGTCCAAAAACATTTGAAGAACATAGTCTAAATAAATCAGAAAAAAAGAAGAGGAGAGAGGGTAATTAAAGTTTTTGTTTTGCTGTGGGGCCCACTAATCCTGAAATCTAGCAGCCAATAGGAAGGCTCTAAATGTTTCAGGATTAGTATATAGTAGATTTACTGATTCATACGTTAACTAGATTTTTAAAGTGTTGTAAAATGGGAGACGAAATGGAGAAACTGTTAGATGTTAGTAATGGAGACATCAACGACGAAAAGGGACATGTAACATTTGTTCTCATATTCAGTATCTTTACTGCTGTCCTAGGTTCATTTGCTGGGGGATGTGCTGTAAGTCTCCTCTTTTAATCAGGAAATTCATGAATTTTGCTTCTTCAAAGACTAATGATATGCTGATAAGATTGACAATTTTGTATAGATGGGTTATTCCTCACCTGTTCAGTCTTCATTAATCACGGATTTGCGACTTTCAACAGCAGAGGTCAGTTGGATGCCAATGTCTCTTCCACATCAGTTGTTGATTATTGTATTTACTGTTTTAAATCAATTACAGAATAGTGCAGCTTAAACCTACCGTTATGGTTTTCTGATCAACATTCGGAGTTTAACCCCTCTGATGGCCGAAATTAACAGAGCTCCTGTAGGACAAAACAAACCAACCACTTAAGAATGCAATTTTCGCTTTATTATTCAGGACATAATTTATCTTGCTGCAGTTTTCCTTGTTTGGATCATTGCTGACTGTTGGAGGACTCTTCGGCGCACTATTTTGTGGGAAAATAACTGATTACATTGGTCGTCGTGCTGTAAGTCTTATTACTTCCATTTTACTCGTAAAAAAGTGAAAAAAACAATGCGAGTTTTGATTAAATGCACAGTCTGATAAGGAGCGATCTATTTATACGATTAGAATGAGACTGGCCCATATTATGGGTTAGTTATTCCTTGTTTTTAATAATTATTTTGATAGATGGGTTGGTCTCACATTATATTAATATGAGACCGTCTCTCGGAGACTAGTTGAAAACTTGAAACAAATGTGGCTGCTTTTGATGCAGACTATGGGGTTGTCTAGCTACCTCTTCCTCATTGGATGGCTCGCTATAGCGTGTTCACAGGTTTTTTTTTTATCTTTGTTTTATCCATATGGTTGTTGTCATATTCCATATTTGAGTTGTGAACTTGTTAGATTTTCCTGTAATTAATAACAATTCGGTATTATTTTTGCGGTTTCAATTAAAGGGTTCTTGGTCTCTTGATGTTGGAAGACTTGCTCTTGGTTTTGCAAATGGGATCACAGCATACGCGGTAATTGTTTAACTAAAATCACATACTCTCTTTGTTAATGTTGAATAGCAATGTAAAAACAAAGTAATCCTCCCGAAACAGGTCCCTGTATACATAGCGGAAATAACTCCAAAGGACCTTAGAGGAGGATCAGTGCTTTTACATCAGGTAACTTTCTACATTCATATCAGATTACCCAAGAAATCCTTCTAGTCGCTTACAGCGAAGAACTGTTAAAGTTTGCATTAAGTTACTGCCAAAGTTAACATCAGTAATTTTCAGGTAATGTTATGTGGTGGAATAGCAGTAGTTTTCATGTCCGGCGTTATTACTAGCTGGCAGATCTTAGCTCTAATAGGTAAAGTAAAAAACATTTACCGTGCTTGCATTTTATATACAGTAAGAAACTCATTTGATGTCTAAATTACTAATATAGTTTTGGTTTTAAATCATTTTTCAGGTACTCTTCCATGCCTTATACAACTCGTTGGTATATATTTCATCCCGGAGTCACCCAGATGGCTGATAAGGAAGCAATATTACCTTGCATTGCCGGTAAGGTTCAAGCGGAGAATCACTAGGGGAGAAGAACATAAAATGTAAATGATGATTGATTTAATGAAAACTGTCATTTGCAGGTTAAGAGTAGTTACATTAACGATTATGAAGTAGTTTTGAGACGCCTTAGAGGCGCGGACGCTGATATATCTGAAGAAGCTGCTGCAATAAAAGTAAGACTAACTTTATCCCCTAAGCTCAACGCGAGTCCGAATATCAGCTAATCAGCTAAATAACATTATTTTTCAGACTCAATTCATATTCTTTATACTATTATGTTTATACCTCAAATTTGGCAAAACTTCTTAAACCTTCCTTTTTCCTCCGTCATCTTGGAAATACAAGATTCGAGTAAAGCTCAGAGCATCACACTTAGTGTTTAGAATAGGGATAAAGTCAGCCTAATATGATTAGTTCATTTCTTCGTATCTCCAAACCAAATCATGAGTCAAAGAAGAAATATAAGATGTTGCAAATTCGATTGCCTTGCAGGCTAACACAGAAGCTATGGGAGATAATGTGAAGCATAGGTTCTCCAATGTGTTCCAAATGAAATATGCTAATGCACTCACTGTAAGCACTAACTTCCTAAGTCGATATAGATATTTGCGTATTTCGCATTAGAAGAATCCTTAACTTGCCCATGAATCCGATGTTTATGAGTGGATATTCCTGTAGATGTGCCTTGGGCTGATGGCACTGGCAGGATTTGGCGGGACATTTGGCATTTTGTTCTATGCAACCGCAACCTTTGAATCAGCTGGTGAGTCCCAAGATATTTGGATTTTGGAGGGAAAAAAACTACACTTTGGTTTTGGGCTATAATGTAGAAGAAAAAAGCAGCTCTCTAAATTGGCTGAACTTCTTTTGACGCGAGGCAGCGGTCATATTCTCCACGCTATTTTCATTACTGGTCACTGAAAACGGAGTATTTGAGTTGTTGACCTCACCATTTGCATGAGCTGTTGAAGCACTTATGTTACGTTGTTTTTTGTTGTTGTTGGAGTTAAGAAGATTATTTCCGATTTTTTGCAGGATTTTCAGGAACTATAGGAAGTATTGCTATGGGTCTTATCCAGGTGACATGCCTTAACAAAACAATACCGTGATTTCTGAAACTCGTGTTTATGTTAAAACCAATATTTTTCGCAAACTTTTGCAGCTTCCTCCGGTTGTTGTTGGTGTATTTTTGATGGACAAATTTGGAAGACGACCACTTTTACTGGTGTGTTTAGCGATTCATATAAACTTGTCATATCAAGTTAATTTTGGTAACAAAATTACAAGTTGATCATTTGAGTGGTTCTATAGTTTTCTGCAGCAGGGATGGGCATCGGAACCATGTCACTGGCACTATCCTTCTTATTGAAGGTATGCTGTTCAGCTTGTACAAATCTCAGTGTTTGGCTATTCTACCAAATCTTCAAACTGTATAAATGTATAATGCAATGCTTCTTGAGCAGGAACATGGTTTGATGACGGATTTCAGTCCGTATTTGGCTCTCTTTGGGATTTTGGTACGAGACACTTCAGTTCTATGCGTCTTCACTAAAACTGTCATTTCCGACACTTTGGCTATGTGTCACACGTGCTTAAATGATATTCTTTATAATAGTCATTCACCATTTTGGCACTTATCCCTGTCTAACACCTAGAAGTAGGCCTCTAATATGCGTCACCGATACACCAATTAAACATGTTATTTTGAACAATTATTTATGCTACTGTTTGATTTGATCGTATTTCTGAATGACTCAACCTCAGTTGTTCGCTGCGACATATCCAGTGGGAATGGGAGGCGTACCATTTGTTATAATGTCAGAGGTTAGTAATGCACATATTCACTAACACCGTAACACCAATGAAACATTCGCCCAACTTTTACCTGAACTTAACTATAATAAAGAGTATTGTGCAATATTTCAGATATTCCCCATAAATATCAAGGCTGCAGCCGGAAGTTTGGCAACGGTTGTCAGTTTTACCAGTTCATGGATCGTCTCTTACGCGTTTAACTTCATGATAAATTGGAGCTCATATGGTTAGTCCTTCTTACTGCAGCATTTTCATTTAGAGTTGCACCAGTGAAATCTAATAACAGCTAATTCTTTGGCATGGTCTATGTTGATAGGCACATTCCTGGTGTTCACCGGTGTGAATGTTATATCTCTGCTATTCGTATCAAAACTTGTACCAGAGACGAAAGGCAGAACACTAGAGGAAATACAAACTTTAGTAACATACAAATGATACTCACAAATACAATGCAGTGAAAACATAATATTCTATTACTGCGTATGAAAAATTGAAGCATAGATGATGAAGATGCTATTAATTTGAAGGACTTGATGAGGTTGAATACAGACTGAGACATTGTGAGGAATACTTGATGTGAAAAAAATTATACTCCGTACTAGTTTTAATCCCGTGTAACTTGTACGAATATGTTACTATAAACACTATTCCTATTCCCAAAACTTTTTTTTTTATAATATATGAAATAACTTTTATATCATGTCATATTTATGTTTTTGATTTTTAAATTATTTTCAATTAAGATATTGTCATAGACAAATCGAATACTTATACACGAGTACTTCATATCCAAAATATATCCGGGAAAATGGTAATTAGCCCCCTTGAGTTTGCTCAATTGTAAAATTAAGTCCCTTAACTTTGGAATGTAGCAATTGACCCCTTTACATTAACAAAAAGTCAGAAAAACCCTTTTATTATTTTTTCAACACAAATGCCATAAATTAATTCATTTTATTCTTAATTCATCATACAATTACAATAATTTCTACAAATTTACAACTTTTTAGACAATTCAACGACTTACGATAATTTTTTTCAATTTATCAATCATAATACAACTCATGCATATTATAGACTTTATAAAGTAAAATTTTTCCGGTTTTTATATAGTTTATAAAAAAAAAATTTTAATGCATAGTAATATTTCTATAAAAATTAGTAAAGTTGCAATTAATGTTTTTTTTGTGTTTAAAAAAATTTTAAAATAAATTTAATTTTTATTTTGGTGAGATTTTGGTTGAAAAATACAAAAGGGTTAGATTTCACTTTTGTGTAAACTTAAGGGGGTCAATCACTACAAATCAAATTTAAGGGGCTTAATTTCACTATTGAGCAAACTTAAGGGGTTCATTTACTACTTACGCTAAAATCCATCTAAAAATAGGTATTATCAAATTCTTACGATGTACAGTAAAAAGTAAATTGTGTTATAAATTCTGAAATTTTTTTTTGTATACAATATTAGTTGTTGTACTCGTATTACTTATGTAACTAGAAACTACCAGTTGTCACAGAAAAATATTCGTTAATCCTTTTTGAGTCACCCTAAAAATTACATGACGCCAGTTTGATTTTAATTTCGGAAAATTCACACGGTACCCCCGAACTTTGGTAATTTGCCCGAAATACCCAAAATTTTGACCCAAGAAACTTTAAGTGGTCATAACCCGGGTTTAAAAAATCGGAAAATGACTAATTTTTTTTCAAATCGATGATCTTTCCGAGAGCTACGATTTGAAAAATGTTTTTGTCGTATTTTGATCCCGTAGCTAGGAGTTTTCGTATAAAGTTTTTTTCACCGAAATAACTTTGAGTGACCATATCTCTTGGTCACGAGTTCCAAACTCGCCAAATTTTTTTTTCAAATCGAAGTACTCGGAAAGATGAACGGCAATTTGAAAAAAAAATCGTCATTTTACGAGTTTTTAAACACGGGTTATGGCCACTTAAAGTTTTTCGGAGCAAAAATTTGGGTATTTTGGACAAAATGTCATAGTTCAGGGGTACCGTGGGATTTTTCCCATTTTAATTTTGGTATTTGTACAAAGTTTTAAAAAAAATATACTGAAGCATATGGACATTAAGGGGCGTATGTTGTAATAATGAAGAATATAGTTAATATCCTGATTATAAACCATATGCACACATGCATAATATGATCATTTAAAATATGGATTTATATGTTTAGACTTATTAAAATTAATCCGCTTCAGCTGACCCTATTATTAGAAGTTATGTTGATTGATGAAAACTTCAACCTTGACTCGTGTTTGAAACGATTCGAACTAAAGAACCCTTCCTTAATTTATGTTCAAGATCCTTTTGAGCCGTTACGGGTGTTGGAAATAGGGGCTTTTAAGCCTTTGAGAGTTTTTTCTACTATCCCACATAGGAGAGGAAAGGAAGTGTGTATGTGTTTATATATACACTCCTTCCCTTACTTATCACTAGTGGGTAAAGGGGTCTTTTGTAGAGACTCTGCGAGGTGCTTCATTAAGCTCGTACACGAGCGCCCGAGCCCAGTTCCGGATCCGCGATCCGGGATTTGGGATTTGGCAATCGCCCGCGGCGGGCTGTGCCTATCTTTTTGGGCCTGAGACGAGTGGGTAGTTTTGTTTTGTAAAAAACAAACTGTTAATTTAGTCAGTCAAAAGTGACTGTTAGTGCCTGGTTTTCAGGAGCACTACCAGGTGCACTCTCTGACTGCTGCTGCTATTGTGGAGTAGGTTTTGGCTGAAGCAGTTGCTTTATTCTCCTATAAATACAGCAACCTTCTGCTCTCCAAAAATACAACACAATAACTATCTCCTCTCATACTCTCACTCACTTCCTCTCTTCTGTTCTAAGTTTCTGGGTACTGCTTTTATTACCGTTCCAACCCTCACAGTTCCGAGTGGGCGGAGCTGCGTGGAGGCTGTAGTGTTATCCTTGGGGAACTACCTGTACTAGCTGATCGCCACCACGGTCTTACCGGAGAAATAGTTTTCAAGGCAGTGACTTTTTACCACTGCACTACTACTTAAGTCGGTATATCTAATCTCTGTTTTTATTTGTTACAGCATTTCTCGTCCTACAATTTGAAAACTATTTGCTGCTGTAACCATGTCTGTTATTTCGAAAATTGTACCCGACATGTCAAAACTTGAGGCCTTAGACGGAAATAATTATAAGCGTTGGTCCCAGAAATTGTTGATGTTTTTTGAGCAATTGGAAATTGATTACGTGTTGTTTTATGACCCGCCTACCCCTATAACTATTACTTCTGTTGAGAATACCCCTCCTGCTGCAGCAGTTATAAAGTCTAATGACGAAACTGTTAAAAAGTTTGAAAAAGACAACAAAACTGCTAGGTGTCACATTTTGAATAATATGAGAAACACCCTGTTCGATTTATTTGCTGTCAATAAGTCATCTAAGGTTATTTGGGAGGCTTTAGAAACCAAGTATGGGGCTGATGACGCGGGGAAAAAGAAATATGTTATGGGAAAATGGTTGGGATTTCACATGGCTGACAGGAAATCTTTTATGGAACAAGTTCATGTCTATGAGAACTTATGTGCTGATGTTGTGAATGAAGGCATGAAACTTGATGATATTTTTGTAGCTAATGTTCTGCTAGAAAAATTCCCTCCCTCCTGGTCTGATTAGCGAAACCAACTCAAACACAAAAAGAAAGACCTGTCCCTTAAGGAACTTATAGGACATATGAGGACCGAGGAGGCTAATCGCCTCAAAGACCTTCCTGCTAGTCAATCTGTGACTGTTTCTGCTGTTGCTGCTGTTAAAGCTAATCTGGTTGAGTCTGGTGGTCCGTCTTATGCTGAGAAATATAAGGGTAAGGGTAAGGCCAAGGTTGGTCAGAGTAAGAACCAGGGTCTTGCAAAGAAGAATGGTCCAGGGAAGCATACCAAACCGGTTCCTAAGATTCAGAAAGCTAAGGGTCCTATTGTCTACTATGTTTGTGGAAAAGTTGGCCACAAAGCCTACCAATGCTCCGAGAAGAAATCTGCTGAAGCCAATGTTGCTGTAACTGATGACATCATTGCAGCTGTGGTTGTGGAAGCTAATCTGGTGGGTAATGCTGCTGAATGGGTCCTGGATACCGGAGCTTCGAGACACCTCTGTGCTGAAAGGGGGTTATTTGATGAGTTCGAGGAAGTAGCTGATGGGGAATGCGTCTACATGGGTAATTCTTCATCTGCAAAGATTACAGGCAAAGGCAAGATCTTTCTCAAACTCACCTCGGGGAAAACACTTGCTCTCACTAATGTTTTATTTGTTCCCTCATTGCGTCGAAACCTCGTGTCTGGTGCCTTGTTAAACAAAGCTGGTATGAAACTTGTTTTTGAGGCTGACAAGGTTGTAATGTCGCGTAATGGGGAATTTGTGGGCAAGGGTTATCTTTCTGGGGGTCTTTTTGTATTGAACACTGATTCTGGTTTTAATAATATTGCATCTACTTCTGCTTATATCGCTGAGTCTCTTGATGTTTGGCATGGTAGATTAGGTCATGTGAATGTGGATTACATTAAAAAACTTAGAACTATGAGTTTAATTCCGAGTTTGACGAGTCAAGAATTCTCTAAATGTGTTAGCTGTGTTGAGGCTTAGTTTACAAAGAAACCTAGTAAACCTGTGACTACTAGGAACACGAGTCTTCTTGAGTTAATTCACACCGACCTAGCTGACTTCAAAAATGTTGCAAGTAGAGGTGGCAAGAATTATTATATTACTTTTATAGATGACTGTTCTAGATACACCCGTGTCTATTTGCTTAAGACTAAAGATGAAGCTGAACAATCTTTTATAAATTTTAAGAATGAAGTTGAGAACCAACTTGACAGGAAAATTAAAAGGGTAAGATCTGATAGAGGAGGCGAGTATAAGTCTAATTATCTAACCGATTTCTGTGCTGCAAACGGGTTAATACATGAGACTAGTCCACCTTACTTACCCCAGTCTAATGGTGTAGCTGAACGCAAAAATAGAACCTTAAAAGAGATGATGAATGCTATGCTTTTAAGTTCTGGCCTATCTGATGATATGTGGGGGGAAGCAATTCTTTCAGCTTGTCACATTCTTAACCGTGTACCTCATAAGAAAATCGACAAGACACCCTACGAGATTTGGAAGGGCTATCCTCCTAACCTGAGCTTCCTTAGGGTATGGGGGTGTTTGGCTAAAGTGGGTTTACCTGATTTTAGGAGACCTACCGTTGGACCTAAAACCTATGATTGTGTGTTTATAGGTTATGCTCAAAATAGCTCTGCTTATAGATTTATGTCTTTGAGTGACCGTTCTATATCTGAGGCTAGAGACGCTGAATTTTTTGAGCATGTTTTTCCTTTTCAGAAAACTGTTGTACCATCTCCTAGTTTATCTGTTGCATCTTCTGATTTGTCTTCTCATGCTAGTGCTAGCACTTCTATTGATGTTTCTGTTGAACCTAGAAGAAGTAAAAGACCCAGATGCCTAAAGAACTTTGGCGATGATTATGTTACAACTATGTTGTCTGAATTTGGATACTCTGTTTGTGCTAGTGATGAGTTTGTTTCAGCTTTTTTAATAAAGGATGATCCCAAAACTTATAGTGAGGCAATGAAATCCATTAATGCTAATTTTTGGAAAGATGCTATTAAAAGTGAACTTGATTCTATTGTAGCTAATCAGACTTGGGAGTTGACTGATTTACCTAAAGGTAGTAAACCCATTACGAGTAAATGGATCTTTAAAAAGAAAATGAGACCTGACGGTACAATAGAGAGGTTCAAAGCTAGACTTGTAGTTAGAGGCTTTACACAAAAGAAGGGCATTGATTATTTTGATACCTACTCTTCTGTGACCAAAATTTCGACTATTAGAACTCTTGTGGCCTTAGCTGCTATTCATAATCTTGTTATACATCAGATGGATGTTAAAACTGCTTTTCTGAATGGTGAACTAAGGGAAGAGATTTATATGTCTCAACCTGAAGGTTTTGTGATTAAAGGTCAAGAGAGTAAAGTGTGTAAACTGAACAAGTCACTTTATGGTCTGAAACAAGCACCTAAACAGTGGTATGAGAAATTTAACAACACTTTGATGAGTAATGGTTTTGTAGTTAACAATTCTGATTCATGTGTTTATTCCAAAAGAATAGAATCTGATTGTGTGATTATATGCCTATATGTTGATGACATGTTGATACTTGGTAATAATTTGGATGTGGTAATTAGAACCAAAGATTTTTTGTCATCACAGTTTGAGATGAAGGACTTAGGAGAAGCTGATGTTATCCTAGGAGTTAAGGTCATCCGAAACCCCTATGGAATCTGTCTAAGTCAATCTCATTATGTTGAAAAAGTGTTGAAAAAGTTTAACTGCTTTGATTATGTGCCTGCTAGAACACCCTATGATCCTAGTATACCGCTGTGTAAAAACTTGGGTAAGAGTGTTTCCCAAGAAGAGTATGCTAAAATCCTAGGTAGTGTGATGTTTTTAATGAACTGTACTCGACCAGATATTGCATATGCTGTTAGTAGACTGAGTCGTTATACACATAAGCCCAGTAATGAACATTGGAATGCTCTTCGTCGTTTACTAAAATACCTAAGAGGAACAGTTAATCTGTGTTTGCGTTATGGTAAATTTCCTGCTGTGCTAGAAGGATTTTGTGATGCGAACTGGGTTTCAGGTAACGATGAGATCTGTTCTACTAGTGGTTATGTCTTCACCATGGGTGGAGGTGCTATATCGTGGAAGTCTTCTAAACAGACTTGTATTGCACGCTCTACCATGGAATCAGAGTTCATAGCTCTTGAGTTGGCAGGACAAGAGGCTGAATGGCTTAGAAACCTTTTAGCTGATGTACCAGTATGGGGCGGACGGCTAACACCGGTCTCCCTACACTGTGACTCACAAGCTGCTATTGGTCTCGCGAAGAATAGTGTCTATAATGCGAAAAAGAGACATATTCGGATAAGGCACGCTGCAGTTAAACAACTCCTTGATAACAGAGTGATCGCTTTGGACTATATGAAGTCCGAAAGCAGTCTTGCTGATCCCTTTACTAAGGGGCTGGCTGTTGGAGTAGGTGTCCTCCACAATAGTGTGCCACATAATAAATCTTATTAAGGAATATAATTGGGATATTTATTGACTATATATATGATTATTCAGTTGATTAACGTAAATCAATAACGTTTGGCTTACTAGAGTTTGATGTTATTGTCGTATGACGGTGGTGATCTACTGATCCCTTTCGGTCACACCTAAAGGATGAAATCCAAATAGTAACTAATTATTTGTATATGATACAGTTAATTAGTCCATTACATATATTCGATATGTACGAGAGTTAATTGTTAGAAATTGAGTTAAGAACTCAAATTCGATTAAGTTTATTTTTCAATTATGCAATAATTGACTAATAAATTTATATCTTATTTTAATATGAGTAAATAAGATTTAAATTAGTAATTAATCATTAATTTACTAAATTAGTTGAGGTTTTGGATAGAGGTAATAACGGTTAATTATATACAAAGAGTGGTAAAATAAAATTAACTAAGCATTGTGGGATCATTATATATTTATATTAATGGTAGAATATACTTAAAAATGGTTTTTGAAGTACATATTATTCATTATTGTGTACTACAATGTTATGACAAATTAACATTAATTATACACGATAAGTAAGACATGATTAATAAGTATTTGTGGACAAATCATCAAAAATCAAAATGGATCAAAAATTGGCCTCACATGGCCGTTATAGTGTAGGTGGATGGGAGATGGTGGCTCTTATTCAGACTCAAAAAGCAATATGGTGATTATGACATGATAGTTAAACCTAAAACATTTTATAACAAACACACCACCACTTTGCATGGAAATCAAATAAGAAAACAAAATCACTCTTTTGGTGAACATGAGCCGGCCCTCTTGGCCTTAATAGAACAATGTATGTCATTTATTACGCTTCATTCTTTGCTCATTTATCATTCATCTCTTCAAAACTATCTTGTCTCTTAAAACTCGCATATACTAAATTTACTAAGTATTACTGTAGTAATATATTCTAATATTAGTAGTATAATATCATCTTATTATCTAATTCAATAATAAGGATAGATTATTTGGATGTATCTGGGGCAACTGAAGGGGTCTTTCTAGTGGAGATTTCTTGTTCATCCATATTATTAGCTCAAGAACAACAAGAAGGAGTTCTTGTTGTGCCCTTATATTTTCCATATCAATGTGCGGAAATTTCTTCCTTTATATAAATGTCTTTATATTTGCATGCATGTTACATAGATCATTATAAACTAAATTAAAAAGTAATTTAATAACTAATTAGAGAAGTCTAATTAAGGTCTATGGACTTTCATGGGTAGCAGAGCTAGCTTGTGCAGTGATAAGCATTTATTTAGTCACATTTTCCCTCATTTTCGTCCCCATTTTGGTCCGTTTACACGGATTTGCGTGTCTTTAATTGCATTTTATTTCCTGATTTCCCGCGCTATGAATGTCGATCTCAATTTGCAGGAATTAAGGCGGAAATGAGGAAATCGGTGCATAAAGACCTTGCATGAGTCGGGATTCGAAGATGAGATGAAAAATGAAGAAATGAGCCCCCAGGTGGTGCAGGCCGGCCTACTGACCGGCGGCCGGCCCACCGGCCCAGACCACCACTCTACAAATGAAAGAAGTTGAAAAAGAGAAGAAAAGGCCCAGGTAGCGCCGGCCGGCCTACCGGCGGCCGGTCGACTACCCGGCCTACACCTACATCAGAATGCCATTGAGAGTCAAATGATGCTCCAGGCCGGTGGGGGACCGGCGGCCGGTCGACCGGCCCAGACCCCCATTTTCCATACTTAGTGAAATTTTGAGGATTTTGAAGACGAAGAGGCTGAAGTCACTGATGTGCCCCAGGCCGGTCAGAGGCCCGGCGGCCGGTCGACCGGCCAGGAACGCAACATCGCAAAATCCGCCTTCTCTTCTAATTTCTTTCTTAATTTTGAAGAGACCTATATATACATTCCCCTAATGTTTTGTAAGCAGTTTTTACATTCCTCTTAGCACAAAACCCTAG
>JAIUZE010047095.1:0-45619 GCA_022085475.1 Heliosperma pusillum | reverse complement strand
CAGGTACTAAGAAACTATGGCCTGTTTGTAGAAGTATTGGTCTTTCATGTATGTATGATTCTATGAGTTTAGAAGGTGAGATGCAAGCCGGCTAAGATTGATAGAGTTTGGATTCCCGATTGTTAACTGATTCACATGATTACGTGTTGATTAGGGTTTGAGTGTATCAGGGCCATGTTACATGGTAACCGCTGAGCCAGCATACCAGCTTCCCTACCTCGTGTTATATTTTATTATCGGATTCACATGATAGCTTTAATATGATAGGTTATATGTTAGTTAATTGTTTCATAACATGAAAAGCATATCATATATGTTAAGGTTTTGTATTTTCCATATACATTGCTTTTATGTATTCATGTTTAATTAAACTCGACATTTCGTGGCTGGGAGAACTCGGAGTTACTCCCCACTGACTGTGGCTTCCGTGTTTATATTTAATGCGGTCGAACAGGTGGTGTTGCATATTTGGGGTACATGGACGAGCTAGCGAGCGAAGTATTTACCTTGGACCTATATTCGGTTCATAGTTTGTATAGTATTGTACACACTTTTATTTCCGTATTTATACGGGAGATATGTCTCCCGTCTTGTATATTTCTTTTGTAGAATATTATTTACGTTTTGTAATGACCTTTTTATTTTATGACACCTTCGTTACGTACTATCATATTTCTTTTATGTATTTAAATTATTTTTTTTCTTTCCGCAAATTTGAGGGTGTCACAATTTTGAAAAAACTTCAAGGTCATTTTTTTTGTCATAAAAAGTGGTCATTATTAGCAAAGAATTGGTCACTATTTGTCAAAAAATATTTATATTATTATGAACACATGGTACGACGGTCATTTGCGAAAAAAATTATCTTATATAGTAATCAGTCTAACAAGTTTAATATAACCCAGAAAAAGAAGGTTAAATCACATATTGCAACATATTAAAAACCGTTGCTAGTGTAGCTACTAACGCAACACTTTAAAAATAATGTCGCTACATGTAATGTTAAAATGCAACAATTTCACAAAAATGTTGCATTATAGGATAAAAGCAACATTTTTGTAATAAGTGTTGCTTAGATAATATCTATACTATAATTTGCAGCATAAAAAATAAGTGTTGCGTGCAATATCTTGCAATAGGTTCATTTTGTAGTAGTGTAATTTTGCCACGGTTTATTAGTTTTTATTACGACAATATATAACTTTTTTACTGAAATTTTGTTATGATTTATTATTATTATATATAACTTTTATTTTTATGTTTATTTGTAATTTCCTACAATAATGGGAATATATTTTAATTTTGTATGCCTTTGTTTATTTTTTTTCTTTATTGTCGTTTAATTCTATTATAGTTATTAATGATCCTAAATTTTTTTTCTCGCACTACGCCTCCAAAATACCATTCAAGCCCTATTTGTTAAGTTTTTGATGATGTGTAGTGTCTGATAGGATTTGCTATGAAGTTTTTAACATGAAATTTTGAATATTTCATTTGTCGAACCAAGTTCATTATTTCTATGTTGGCTTTCTGAATTTTATAGGATAATCGGAAAATTATCGAGGGCCGTGTCACATATTTTAGAGGCCTTGTGAAAAATTTCAACAGTAGGTATCTAATAATTTTGCATTTTCATTAATAAATTTCAAATTCAAAAAACATGTTGTATATGTTTTTTAGCAAACCAATACAGTACTTATTTTTAATTTTTGGAGATTTCAAAAGTTTTGATTAAAAATGAAGATGACATATATATCAACTTATGAAGATGCACAAATTCTCATTTAAGAACGGTCTTAAGCTTAAAACGGGTCAAATACTAATCAAATCACCCACTTGTTGCCTAAAAAATATCAAAATATTTGTATTTCTTATCATCATGTGTTAGTATTTGACCCGTCTTAAGTGGGTGATTCTATTGTAGGATCTGGGAGACACTTTATTAGTTACATTTTATTAATTGAAATATCTTTAAAAAATTAAGTTGTATTATTATAAAACCATATTGATTTACAAAGAAAAGAAAGAGAAGGTGAAATTAAATCAGATTTGAACTACGACCAATAAAATCGAATTATTAAGTCAAAAGAGGAAAATTTAAGACTTTCAAACCAAATTGCGGGATTAAACGAAATTAAATTATCTAACACTAGCTATTAAAAAATCTTAAGTCGAGAGACTTCAATTAATGAAACTAAATTGATATCATTGATTAAAACTATACAAAGATTTGTAGATAATAATCCTCGTATTTAGGAAAATTTACGGAGGAATCGTAGGTAGAGTTTAAAAAGACCGGACTTAGAGCTCGCATGGAATGAAGGTAATTATTACGGGAGTAACAAAGGCTAAAACAAAAAGAAATGAGAGGACATTGGTAGTTAGTGGTGGATGTGAAGGGTAAAGAGAGAAGGCAAGTGAAGAATTATTACCTCCATATGAAGGTAATGCATTACTTAGGGTGGAGGTAGGAACTCTTACTTCATTAATGGAGGGACTACTAAACTATAATTCCTCATTCTATCTCCAATCCCAATCACTCCCTCCATTTTCTAATTCATTTAAGTTCTATTACTCCCGTAATAATTACCTCTATTCCAGGCAAGCCCTTAAGTAGAAACAAATGGCAGTCCACTCGATTGTTCAAGCAGGCGCAAAGAAGACACATGGGATGTCCCGTGTCTCTTAGAAAGCCCTCGTCAGTTTAGAAGGCTAATTTGAATTCAGATCTTGTGATTACGAAATCATATAGACTAGATATGATCCATACATAAATAAAACGTGGTGAGTACTAAAAAAAACAATACTCCGTACAAAATGAAGATTATTACACCCTTATAGTTCTCAATGTTTGCGTTACGAGATGGCACAACAAGTCGATTTTAACTTTATCGTTACTCAGAACTTTAGATGAAGCGAGAAAGCCATTGTGATAAATAAGATTGATCAGGTTAGGTGTGGCCGTGTGGGTGGTCAATTATCAAATGGGTCGGTCTAATGTACGACCACCGTGCTTCGATAGGTTTGAAATTTTACGTGGTCTGAAGACCAAACAAGTAGTGACGAGCTCAGTATGAACAAATTCAAAAATGCAATAGTCTAAAATGTAAAAGGAGGAGAAAAGGGCGAGAAAATTTGATTTTGCTTTGTTTTGGAATAGAGGCTCGAGAATCGATGAAGAAGAAACGAAGGCAAACCCGTCTCTGCGGTCTCTATCCTTATCTCGCCCTTTTAAAGTGGCGGAGGAATGGGGACGCAAAAGTTTATTTCTTTCGAGATACAATTAAGGTATTTGACTAAAACTCTATACTAAGAAATATTTGTAGCCACGCCACCAGCACGTGGTGGCACTCGCCCATGAAATCCCCGTCTAAAAGATTAAAAAAAAAAAAAAGTTAGTCATGTCATGGGTTCGATACCGATGTGCAGATCTCGAAACCAATGAAAGAATTGAGATGAGCTTGTAATTAAGAGACGTCACCAAATTATTATGGAATACCGTTCGATTCAACTTTATATGTTTGTCAAATAATGCATAAAGTGGGTTTGACACAAGCACTACAAATGCTGATTCGTTCCTCTTAGCACTCCATGTCTAGAGCCTCTTGATGGCATGCTGCCATGAGATACGATCATCCACTATACGTATGATTCAAGTAAAAGATGAGGGTATGTATTTTGAAACTCTTTGATCGAAGACCTAATTGCGCCGCTCATATAATGACCTCGACTACTCGATTGCGGGTTATTGTATTTGAATTTACCAATGAATACAACAAACATTGTTTTTAATCCTAGCATGTGAGAACTGACTATGTCGGTGGATTAACAAATTGACTAAAGGTCAAAGTTCGAATTAAACTTGATTTACATGTGATAATCTTACAAACAATATACAAACGAATGGATGATGTATAAAAGTGCATGAAAAGTATCAAATATCAGTAATAAGGCTAATAGGCTAGTAATCTGGGGCGATAATAAAACTAATAGTCACTTAATATTAACTAATTAAGCTTACTGACGTTCGCATAAGCAAAACAAGGATATCACTCAGATTAGGCGCAAAAATCCTAGCGCCTCTTAGAAGAGGCACAAGAGCTTTTGCGTCTATTATAAGGAGGATTTTGGCCACGCAATCCGTAATATGCTTTTTAGTACATTATTTAAGTATGTGTTTGGCCCTATTTTACAAGGGCTTTTCCAAATGAAAAAATAGAAATTGGTTCAAACACTAGTGTTTAGGAAAGAAAAAACAACTTTTATTAAACACAAATTGTAATATTGACCCCTAGAAACAGAAAATGCAATCGCAGTGTGACTTGAAATGAGGACCGGAGCCCGTTACTTCTAAGAGAAAAGGACAAGATGTAGGCTCAAACCAGTCTTTCGGCTTAATCCAGTATCTTCTATAGTCTTGGAGTAGGGAATGGGTGTCAAGGAAGAGCTCCAGAGCCGTGGGCATGTTACCTTTTTTCTTCTTACCCTTCTAAAAGAAGAAAGACATGTATAAGAAGATTTTAATAATAAAACGATATCCTCAACTATATCCCCAATTAATCATCATCATCAAAGTCTTCATCATCATCATCATCATCACCATCTGATTCATTCTCATCATCACTATCACCATCACTATCACCACCACCATCACCGTCAACTTAACCATCACCATCACCACCTCCACCTCCATCACTGTCAACTTGACCATCACCATCACCATCACTACCTTCACCTTCGCCTTCACCTTCACCGTCATCCTCGTTTTCCATTCTTATAAATGATTTCATCAGGTGGAGACAACATAAACCCACTAGATACTATTTCTTCATGAAAAAAAGTTGTATCAACTTGTGAGCGTGCTTTTGCCTTAAAGTATGCACACCATTGCTTTTGATTTCTATCATTCCTCGTGCTTGGATAAGAAGCAAAATATACTTGATTGGATTGATGTGCGAGTATAAATGGATCATACTTTGAGTATGTCCGGGTATGATTCACATCGACGAGTTTATAACGTTCATGAACTTTCATACCGGCCACAGAGTTATTGATATAGTGTCATTTCACCCTACCTTTCCACCCCTTTTTGCCTTGTTTTGCTTGCCTTTAACGCTCCCTGAGAGCGTTTCTACGTGTTTTACCTTCTTCTAGCACATTTCGCGTTTTTATCGTGTTCTTGTAGGTAAACCGCCATTTTAGGCGATTTCTGCCTAATTGTGATCGACAAAGAAGAAGGTGGATCACTTGGAGGACCCACGACATACCTTGGGGGCCCTACTCGATGCGCCAAAGCCCTCCTGAGTCAAGGCAAGCGAAACCGGGAAGGAAGCAACAAAGTCAATTAAAGGAAGAAGGAAAAGGAGCATTTCACGGGTGTGAAAGGTATCTCACGGTCGTGAGATGCCTTTCCAAGAAGATGGATTTTAGAGCATTTCAGCTCACGGTCGTGAAAGTGAAGTCACGGTCGTGAAACTCATTTCACGGTCGTGACTTGATCGTGAAAGAAGGTCATGCCCTGCCACATATCTCACGACCGTGACTTGCAGTTTCACGGTCGTGAGACTGCTTTCACGACCGTGAAACACCCTTCACGGTCATGACCTTGCCAGCCCATGAAGTCTTTCGAAGCCCATCTTTCCTACATTTTGTAAACCTATAAATAGATCCTCTTGTGTAATTAGAGGGCACGAAACCCTAGATCTGAAACTCTCATAGAATTAGTACTTAGTCTTCTATTAATCTTCCATAATTAAGCTTATTAGTTGGTTAATTAGCAATCGAGACTTGGTTTAGAGTTGGAACTTGGTTTGTATTCAAAGATTTGTGACAAAATCTGGGTTATTATATCAAAGTTCTCACCTTTTTCTAAGTTGGTATAATTTCTTTACTTAATCTTGTCCTTAATTAAGTTTTCATTTCAAGCCTTGTTATTTATTCATTGTTAATTAGAAAATGTTAATTGTTGTTGATTTCCTTGTGCAACCCTTAGTTAATATTGAATTTCCTTTCGATATGAGTGAGTAGTTTCCCCTCTAGGGTTTAAGGGGAACCTATGGAGGATTATGTGAGATAATTAGTTGAATAATTAGTGGATTTGTGGTGATAATTAGAGTATTACTCATATGCACACTAGGTGTTCGATGAATTGCCTAAACGAAAGTTTTACGCACTTCATCGAATTGCGTTTGATTATCTCTTAAGCGACGGTGGTAGAGATGATTAGACTAGTGTTTATATGAGTAATTCGAGACAAATGCGATAGCTTTGTCTTCTACTCAAACTTACCACCACTTGATAATTAGTTAACTAACCCATTGATCCCCCAAAGGTGAACCGTTTACCTTAGTTCTCCATAATTTGTTTACAACCTTATTATTTTTAGCAATTTGTTGCGTTTAGCAGTTCATAGTTAGTCCCCTCACTCAATTCTTGTTAGGCTAGAATAGGACACATTCAAGCTTGTAGTTGGCCCCTCCATCCTCGTGGATTCGACCCTTATATACTACTATATTGGGTTTATTTTTTTGATGCGTGAATCGACGACAAAATCACCGCTTGTGAAATTTGTAATGGGTATGGACACACTTTTGAAGTTTGTGGGAACAATGTGTCATATAACAATGAACAAGGGAGTGACTTTCAACATGTGAATGTTGGAGCCAGTGTCCTCCACAGTTAGTGCAATAACATAAATAAATCTCTGTAGGTTCACAGGGTATACTTTGTATAATAATCAGTTGATTAACGTTTATCAATAACGGTTGGCTTGCTAGATAAGTTTGACGTTATTGTCATACAGATGGCGGTGATCAACTGGTCCCTAAAAGTCACACCTAGAGGATGTGTTTGAGAGATGTGATTATTTGAGAAAATAATCATATTGATGCCCTATTATATGACTAAAAGGTTAGTCAGTGTATTTGACTAAAAGGTTAGTCAATGTGATGATGAGACGATTATTTAATAACGATTAAATAAAGTTAGCTGAGACGAATTAACTGTAATTCGTAAATTGGATATATAATGTAAGCTAATTAAACATAAACCGTTATAATTAATTGGCAAATTATAAATATACGGATATTTATTATTAATGATGTATTATAATGTCGGTCCATGTAAAACGACGATTATAAGATATTACATTATATTCGAAGCTAAAATGACCAAAAACGAATGTATCCAGATACACTCGGTTTTTAGTCAATGGGTAGTTATTTTGAGGAGACCAAATCTCCTCATATAAAAACCCAAATGTGCCGTGAGAAAAAAAAAAGGGGGAATTGGAGTTTATAATTCTAAAAACCTAATTCTATTCTTTAGGGAGCCTCCATCTAAACATCTCACAAAGACAAAAAGTTAACAGTAACTTTTGACAAAATCACAAAACAAAAGTTAACAGTAACTTTAGTTCTCTTTCTAGCAAAGGAGAAGGGTATATCTCATACAATCTTGGGTGCAACGATTAGGAGGATATCTACTTTGATATCTCTGTTCTTTACGCCAATTGCTAGGACCGGAGGTTGATTTCTAAATCTCTACTCTTATTCATGTTTTCGTTTATGACTAGCATTATCAAATTATTACTTTTCGTTATAATCCTATTATAATTGTTTTGTGGTAATACCGATTTCCCACAAGTGGTATCAGAGCATAGGCCACGAAATTGTTTTAATTTGATTTCATAAACCGAAACTGTTTATGCCGCTGTGTGTTTGACTCGATCGAGGACTTTAGTGTCTCGATCGAGCAGTTTTTGTGAGTTTTTGATCGATCGAGTCTTTGTATTCACTCGATCGAGCAGTTTTCTAAACCTTTTTGGTCGATCGAGTACTTGTTTTTGCTCGATCGAGCAGTTTTCTCATTTTTGTTGGTCGATCGAGTGATGTTTATACTCGATCGAGGTCCCTGTTTGTCGACTAGGAAGAATTAGTCGATCGAGAGACTTTATTGTTTAATTTCTTCTCGATCGAGTACTTTACAGAATCGTATTTCCTTTCGTATTCGTTTTCATTTAGATTTATTTTGTTATTTTAATCTGTTAAAATAACATACAATAGATTTGTAGATGTTTTAATTTAATAAAGATTCGATTAAAATGAAAATGAAAATGATGTTGAATGAGTTTATCATTAGATAGGATATTAATTTTTCCCTATTTTGTCGATAAGGACCTTTTGCTGAGAAAAATAAATTTTGCCGAAAAATTTATGCTGAAAAATTTCTGTTTTTTTCGTGTTCAAGTTTTTGGCCTTTAATTGTACATCATTCGGATTGTGTATAATTAATGTGAAACGGTTCACATATGCTTAATATCTTACATTTTAAAGCAGTTTGAAATGTTTAGGATAGTTCATTTTATCAGTAAAATGAATCGGGATTGTAATTAATGTGGGTAATTACAGAATCACCACATAATTATAATCGATGTTAAAGGGTGGTTTGGATAATAAAACATGGTAATAACTGTATTATGTCTTGTATGTTTTATTTTAGTTGGTGCTTTTATTATGTTTTGGAATGTTTGAATGGATTTTTAACGTATTTTACAATCAGTTGTAACTTAGTGTGGCCTTAGTAAATTGTGTTACCGTAATGATGGTAACATAGTCTTGGATGTAATTTGAGATCTTGAATCTCCCTTTTTTTTTTTAGTTTTGGGTTTTGAAGTTAGTATGTAATAAATAGGATCTATGTAATTTTATTTATTGTATTTTCAAAGAAGACTAAAGATGGAGATTGGAGCTCACTCCCGCTACATGGACCAAGAAGGGTGATCAAGTCAAGCTTCGAGGGTCCAAGCAGTTGGATTCCAAGTTGTATTTCATTCTTTTTGGTAGGATAGGCCACACTAGGACATGTTTTTCCTTTACGTTTTTCATTCTCGTTTACTTTCCATCACATGATAGATATAATTGCATCATATTCCGCCTATACCAAACCATCTAAACCTAAAATGCATGAAAATGATTCATATAGATTGAATTTTTTATCATGGACATACAGATGTCACTCGCTTATAGTGATTTCGTAATGGAGGCGGGTGCGATATAGAACGTACTCATCTTTTCAATGAAATCAAATTTGCAAAGGCGATTCATTGCCCATGGTGCGAACAAGATTTTTACCACGCTCTCTAACGAGTTCTCGAAAGCTCCGAGGATCGTTAGCTATGAGCATACCTGTCGCTTCTTTGAAGCGAAACTCCAGAAGGGCCAAGCAGTTAGCCCACACATTCTTGACATGATTGAGAATGTCGAGAAACTGGAGGCACTTGGTTGCAAAATCGATGAGAATATCGTCATAGACCGCGTTCTTCATTCACTTCATGATGGTTTTGCCCTTTTCAGGGCAAATTACTATATGAATGATATGCAGAAGAGTCTCCATCAACTCCACTCACTCCTAGTACAGACAGAGAGTGATCTGAAATTGAGTGGGAGTCTGAAACAGGACGTTCTCATGATTGGCAACAAGGGCAATGGTAAGGGCAAGGCTAAGGCTAACCTAGCTGTAGGGAAGCCGAAATTCAAAAAGCCAGGGCAAGCCAAGAGTGGGCCTGGTGAGTCTAGCGGTAGCTCACAAGGCAAGACAAAGAGCGATGAAGGTAACGTGGAGTGCCACCATTGCCACAAGCTTGGGCATTGGAGGAGGAACTGCCTCGTGTACCGAGAGGACATTAAAGCAGGCCGCGTCTCTCCTGTTGGTATGTCTTCTTCTTTTATTCATATGATTGAGATCAACCATGCAAGTTTCGGAACTTGGGTACTAGATACTGGTTTGTAGTTCTCATCTGTGCAATCATTTGCAGGGCCTAAGAAACATCACAACTCTCGCAAGGGGTGATGTGGACCTGCGAGTGGGGAATGGAGCAAGAGTAGCTGCCGTTTTAGTGGGAACATATGTAATCCAACTCCCGAGTGGATTTGAGTTATTTCTGAATAACTGTTACTATGTACCCAGTTTATCTAAAAACATTATTTCAGTTTCCGTACTTGATAAGGACGGCTTTTCGTTTGTAATAAAGGATAATAGCTGTATTTTCTCTTTAAACGAAATGATTTATGGTAAAGCAGTTTCCATGAATGGGATTTATGTTTTAGATCAAACCACAGATATATTGCATGTGAGTAGTAAGAAAGCAAAGGTTGGTGACAAAGATCAAACCTATTTATGGCATTGTCGTATGGGACACATAAATGAAAAACGCGTGAAGAAGCTAATTGATAATGGGATTATCTCCCCATTTGACTATGAATCTTTTGGCACGTGTGAATCATGTCTCATAGGCAAAATGACTCGAATTTCCTTCAAAGGTGTTGGAATGCGCGCTGCTGACCTATTAGGACTCATACATACTGATGTGTGTGGACCTATGTCAATCAACGCTAGAGATGGCTATAGATATTTTATCACTTTCACGGACGATTTGAGTAGATATGGTTATGTCTACTTAATGAAGCATAAAAGTGAGTCCTTTGACAAGTTCAAGGAATTCCAGAATAAGGTTGAAAACCAGCTGGATAGAAAGATTAAAGCACTACGTTCAGATCGTGGTGGCGAATATCTTTCGAAGGAGTTTGATCGACACCTTAAAGACTGTGGTGTAGTACTGCAGTTAACTCCACCTGGAACACCACAATTGAATGGTGTGTCCGAACAGAGAAATCGAACATTACTTGATATGGTTCGATCCATGATGAGTCACACGGTTGTACCTGATTCATTGTGGGGTTATGCTCTTTTGTCAGCTGCTTTAATACTTAACCGAAGTCCGTCTAAAGCTGTAGACAAGACTCCATATGAATTATGGAAGGGAACGGTCCCTAACTTGTCCTTTATTCGGGTTTGGGGCTGCGAGGCTTATGTCAAGTGGAGACCTGACGATAAGCTCGGCCCACGATCGGTCAAGACATACTTTATTGGTTATCCAAAAGGGATGTTTGGTCATTACTTTTACTCGCCTACCGAACATCGAGTTTTTGTTGCGGCTAGTGCGACGTTCTTAGAGAAAGAATTTCTCGAGAATAGGACAAGTAATGGAACCTTCGAACTGTCGGAGATTCAAGAACCAACAACCGAGCAACCAATGGAGGAAACTGTTCCTTCATCATCGGCTGCGGTTAATATTCCTTTGGAACCTAGGAGGTCGGGTAGACACTCTATTCCTCCAGACAGATACATTGGTATGGTCGAGGAGAATGAGAGTGATGACGTTTTACTCCTAGAGAGTAACGAACCCGCTACCTATAAAGGTGCCATGACCTGTTCCGACTCTAAGCTATGGCTTGACACCATGCAATCCGAGATGGACTCTATGTATGAGAATGACGTATGGGATCTGGTTGACTTACCTGATAAGGTTCGGCCTCTTCAGTGCAAATGGATTTACAAAATAAAGCATTATGTAGAAGGACAACCAGATACATACAAGGCACGACTAGTGGCAAAAGGTTTCACTCAAGTGCACGGATTGCATTATGATGAAATTTTTGCACCCGTAGTCATGCTGCGTTCCATTCGGATAATCTTAGCGATTGCCGCTTTTCATGACTATGAAATTTGGCAGATGGACGTGAAAACCGCCTTCTTAAACGGTTATTGGGAGGAGGAGTTGTACATGGTACAACCCGAAGGTTTCATTGATCCTAAAAATCCTAAGAAGGTATGCAAGCTTAAGCGTTCCATCTATGGACTTAAGCAGGCTTCACGGAGTTGGAATCATCGTTTCGACCAGGTGATAAAAGAGAATGGATTTACTCGATCGGTCGAGGAACCATGCTTATATATCAAGTCGAGTGGGAGCAAGATTGTCTTCCTAATATTGTATGTCGATGACATAATCTTGATTGGGAATGACATACCTCTCTTAACTTCGGTAAAAGTTTGGTTAAAGAACCATTTCCAGATGAAAGATCTGGGCCAGGCACAAAGAATTTTGGGGATCCGTATCTAAAGAGATAGATCACGACGGATGTTATCCCTCAGTCAGGAGTCTTATATAGATAAGATTCTTGAGAGGTTCAGCATGACCAACTCCAAGAAGGGGAACCTTCCAATGGTTCTGGGATGCAGTGAGTAAAGCTCAGGACCAAAAGACATCGAAGAGGTTCGAGCGATGAGTAGGATTCCTATGCATCAGTATAGGTCGATCATGTATGCCCATGATATGCCACACGTCCAGACGGGCTATGCATGAGTATGGACGAGTCGATACCAAGGCAATCCAGGTGAAACACACTGGATGGCTGTTAAGAATATCCTTAAGTACCTACGGAGGACTAAGGATTGGGGATTGACTTATGGAGGCGACACTGAGCTATGCGCAATCGGTTACGCAGATGCTAGCTTCCAAACGGATCGAGATGACTCGAAATCTCAGTCTGGATTCGTTTTTACTCTTAATGGCGCTGCGGTCAGCTGGAAAAGCTCCAAACAAACTGTTATAGCAGATTTTACGACTGAATCCGAGTACTATGCTGCTTCAGAGGCTGCGAAGGAAGCTATATGGATGCGTCAATTCTTACAGGGACTAACTGTAGTTCCTAGTTTGGATGACCCGATCACCATCTATTGTGATAATAGTGGTGCCATCTTCTAGGCTAAGGAGCCTAAGTCCAGCAACAAGTCTAGGCATGTACAACGGAAGGCTCACATGATCCGAGATTACGTGGAGCAAAGGGAAATAGTGATAGACAAGATTGCTACGGATGATAACGTCACAGATCCTCTCACTAAACCATTGAGATATGATAAACATGAAGGGCACGTTATTTCCATGGGAATCAAACGTGTTCCTGAGTTGTATTAGTTGTTTTTTATGGATTAGACACCTGTATCTTTTTCATAAAAACTATCTATAAAATCATCGTTTTGTTTTATATTTTGTTTTTCATGTGGGTTGTACTGACAACATTGAACACCACAAAGTGAACTGAATTACATTATATTTGTTTTGGTCCGTAATTGCCTACATAAGCTGATAACTCTGGCAATTATTTTGTGACGTCGATTGATGGTGGGTTCAACGAGCCATAAGTCAAACAGTTGACTGATCGATCACAGATGCGAGTTATAATGATACCTCGCAGGACAATTTTGTGACAACGTTATGGAGTCCTAAATGTTTCGGAACATTAGGTGCCAGGTCGTGGATAGGACATCCATAGTGTTCCTAGAGTCGATTCTTTTGACTATCGACTGTCTCTTGAGATAAAGCAGTTTTTGGGTGACTTTGGTTTCTTTCTCATGGTCGACCGTAACAGGAGGCTAAGTAGATTTTCACTGGGTCATTTCATACTGCGCTTGTATCTGCAAGATTCGAGTTGAAGAAAATATCAAACCTTTATCAGGATATGATATTTCTCAGGGCCACTCGAGGAGCTGTAACTGAAATGCATGGCCATGCTCGAATAAAGATTCGTTTATCAGTTAAGTTACTCTCTAGTCGGGGAAACCACTCTTGATACTGATCACTTGTAAACTACGACCTTTGTGAATACGGACTTTGCAAATTGGTTTACATTGAGTGGGAGAAATTTATTATGGATATGAGAATCGGTTATCGCACATACACTTGTACGGACAAGTGGGAGATTATTGGAGCCAGTGTCCTCCACAGTTAGTGCAATAACATAAATAAATCTTTGTAGGTTCACAGGGTATACTTTGTATAATAATCAGTTGATTAACGTTTATCAATAACGGTTGGCTTGCTAGATAAGTTTGACGTTATTGTCATACAGATGGCGGTGATCAACTGCTCCCTAAAAGTCACACATATAGGATGTGTTTGAGATATGTGATTATTTGAGAAAATAATCATATTGATGCCCTAATATATGACTAAAAGGTTAGTCAGTGTATTTGACTAAAAGGTTAGTCAATGTGATGATGAGACGATTATTTAGTAACGATTAAATAAAGTTAGCTGAGACGAATTAACTGTAATTCGTAAATTGGATATATAATGTAAGCTAATTAAACATAAACCGTTATAATTAATTGGCAAATTATAAATATACGGATATTTATTATTAATGATGTATTATAATGTCGGTCCATGTAAAACGACGATTATAAGATATTACATTATATTCGAAGCTAAAATGACCAAAAACGAATGTATCCAGATACACTCGGTTTTTAGTCAATGGGTAGTTATTTTGAGGAGACCAAATCTCCTCATATAAAAACCCAAATGTGCCGTGAGAAAAAAAAAAAGGGGGAATTGGAGTTTATAATTCTAAAAACCTAATTCTATTCTTTAGGGAGCCTCCATCTAAACATCTCACAAAGACAAAAAGTTAACAGTAACTTTTGACAAAATCACAAAACAAAAGTTAACAGTAACTTTAGTTCTCTTTCTAGAAAAGAAGAAGGGTATATCTCATACAATCTTGGGTGCAACGATTAGGAGGATATCTACTTTGATATCTCTGTTCTTTACGCCAATTGCTAGGACCGGAGGTTGATCTCTATATCTCTACTCTTATTCATGTTTTCGTTTATGGCTAGCATTATCAAATTATTACTTTTCGTTATAATCCTATTATATTTGTTTTGTGGTAATACCGATTTCCCACAGTGAATGCCTTTCAAGGGGTCAACAACTACTCACGACTCTCAAGGCCTCCCTTCCAAAACCAAGGTGCTTACAATCCCAACTCCAACTTCTATCATCCGGGTTCGAGAAGTCACCCAAATATGAGCTACAAAAGCCAAAATGTGTTAAACCCTCAACACTCACAAGCTCCAACTTCCAACCCTCCGGGTTTTTCCCAACCTAGAGGCGGAGGTCAATTTCCAAGAGGAAACAACAACCAATTCAACAACTCACAACAAGGCCAAGGATCCAACCAATTCCAAAACCAAAACTTCAATGATCAAGGTAACTTTCAAAACCAAGGTAATTGGAACCAAGGTCAAGGTAATTGAAACCAAAACCAAGGGAACCCAAATTTCAACAACCAAGGCCAAGGTAATTTTTTACCAAGGCAACCAAAACAACCAAGCAAGTCAAGGGTTCCCCGAACAATCTTTCCAAGGCCAAGGGCCAAATTTCAATGGTCAAGGTTCAAGAGGACAACAAGGAAATTTCAACAATCAAAGGAACAACAATCAAGGTTCAAGTAGTCGGAATGACTATGGATTTGCACTTCCTTTGACCAACCAACCTCGCCAAGAGAATGAGCCTTCCATGAGTGATGTTTTGCAACTTGTCAAGAACATGGAGATCCAAAACAACTTGGCCTTACAAAATTTCACGAATGCTCACAAGAAAGAAGTGAGGGAATTGGAAGCAAGGTTGGCTTCTCAAGCATTGAACAATCCTCAAAGGCCTCCGGGAGGTCTTCTTGCTCAAGGGAAAAGCTCCAAGGATGCTTCCTCAAATCACCAAGCATGTGCGGTGACTTTGAGGAGTGGGCTAGTACTCTAGAACCCTTACATGGAGATGGTAAATGATGAAGTTCCATATGAAGAGCATGTTGAGGAGGTTTAAGAAGTTGAAGAGCCCGTTTTGACTCCCACCTTGGAGTTGAAAGATGATGACAAGGGAAAGGGTAAACTTGATGGAAGCTCAAGCCTTGACAATCAACCCAAGGAGGGTGAAGATGGGTATGTTGAAAGTGTGCCTTATGAGGAGGAGATGATCAAGGATGTCGATGATGAAGAAGTAGAGGTGCAACCAATAGCAAAAGCTAAGGTAATTAAGAAAACTCCCATTCCAAAGGTATCCCCCGATTCTCCACTTGTTGTTTCCGATATCCCCTACCCTTCTAGAGCATTAAAGACAAAGGAAAACTTCAACTTCACTCAATTGCGAAAAATGCTTGAGGGACTTGAAGTGACCTTGCCTTTCACCGAGGTCATTTTAAACATGCCTACTTACTCAAGATTTCTAAAGGACATCTTGACTCACAAGAGGACTTTGGGTACCCAAGATGTTATGGTTATGGAGGCGGAGTGTAGTGCTCTCCTCATAAATCCAAACTCTTTCAAAATGCCTAAAAAGCTTAGGGACCCTGGACGTTTCTCAATCCCTTGTGTAGTAGGGGGTGTCCTAATCACAAGGGCATTGTGTGACAACGGTGCAAGTGTGAGTGTCATTCCTTTGACAATTGCAAAAAGAATTGGGCTTGATAGCTTGACCCACACTTCTATGACTCTCCAACTAGCGGATAAGTCCGTTAAACAACCTTTAGGCGTGCTTGAGGACGTACCCGTTAAGGTTGGCAAGTTTTTGATTCCCAGAGATTTCGTTGTTCTAGATATCTCGGAGGATAGCCACACTCCCATCATCCTCGGTAGGCCCTTTTTAGCCACCGGTGGAGTCCTCATTGATGTGAGGGCAGGGCGGCTAACCTTTAGGGTGGGGAACGAAACCCTTGAATTTAATCTTTCTCATTTAGTGAAGGGACCGATGTTTCATAAAGCTTGCTCCATAGAAGCCATAGAAGAAGTGGTTGAAAAGGTACATGAAGAAGAGAAACATGAAGAAGAAACTCTACAAGTGGCACTCCATGATGAGGAAATGAGAGATGACCATGAGGTAGATGATGAGCTTTTGAAGAAGGTGAAGGGCCTTCTCCCTCCAAAGGTACAACTCAAGCCCTTACCTCCCACACTTAAGTACTTCTTTTTAGGTGAGGGAGAGACTTATCCCGTTATTATCAATGCTAATTTGAGTGAGTACCAAGAATTTGAAGTATTGAAAGTCTTGAAAACTCATAGGGGCTCACTTGGATATAGCATTGACGATATCAAAGGCTTAAGTCCTAATCTTTGCATGCATCGAATAGTCTTGGAGGAGGGTAATAAGCCAAAAGTGGATGGGCTACGTAGGTTGAACCCTAAGATGGCGGAGTTAGTGAAAACCGAGGTCATGAAATTTCTTGAGGCCGGCATTATTTACCAAATCACCGTTAGTTCGTGGGTTAGCCTCGTGCATGTAGTACCTATGAAAGGAGGGGTGACTATGGTGGAACAAGAGGATGGGACTCTCCTCGCTTCTAGGCCCGTGAGCGGGTGGCGGATGTGCATTGATTATCGCAAATTAAATGCCGCCACCCTCAAAGATCACTACCCCATCCCCTTTATAGACCAAATGATCGAAAGACTAGCAGGGCATTCCTACTACTCATTTCTTGATGGTTATTCCGGGTTTTTCCAAATACCCATACACCCGGAAGACCAAGAAAAGACCACCTTCACTTGTCCCATTGGAGTGTATGCTTATAAGAGGATGCCCTTTGGGCTTTGTAATGCTCCGGGGACGTTTCAAAGATGCATGACGGCAATTTTTGCCGATTTTCTTGAGAAAAGTATGGAGGTCTTCATGGACGATTTTAGTGTCCATGGAGACTCATTTGATCTTGGTCTGTTGAACTTGTCTAATGTCTTGAAAAGATGTGAGGAGTACAACCTCGTCCTAAATTGGGAAAAATGTCACTTCATGGTGGAAGAGGGGGTTGTGCTTGGTCACATCGTGTCTAAGATAGGAATAGAAGTTGATAACGCTAAGGTTTCGGTGATAGAAAACTTGTCACCCCCTACAAATGTGAAGGGAGTGAGGAGCTTTCTAGGCCATGCGGGCTTTTACCGACGTTTCATAAAAGATTTCTCCAAAATTGCCAAGCCTTTGACTTCTCTTCTTCTCAAGGACACCCCGTTTGTATTTGATGAATCTTGCTTGAGTGCTTTTTCTAGGTTGAAAGAGGCCCTTGTGACGGCTCCCATAATCCGCTCACCGGATTGGAGCCTTCCCTTTGAAGTTATGTGTGACGCCTCCGATTATGCGGTCGGGGCGGTACTTAGGCAAGTTGTGGACAAGAGGCACCATGTCATCTACTACACTAGCAAGACTCTAGATCAAACTCAAGTCAATTACTCTACAACGGAGAAAGAAATGTTGGCCATTGTGCATGCCGTGGAAACGTTTTGGCAATACTTTGTTGGTTCTAAGGTAGTGGTGTACTCAGATCACACCGCCTTGAGACAATTGTTGGTTAAGAAAGATGCAAAACCAAGACTCTTGAGGTGGGTTCTATTACTTCAAGAGTTCGACTTGGAGATTAGAGACAAGGCGGGTGCGGAAAATGTTGTTGCCGACCACTTATCTAGGTTGACTACCGAAGATCATGGGTTGAAAGATGAGAGTGGCCCAATTAATGAGTGGCTAAGAGAAGATAGATTGATGATGATTAGTGGAAAATCACCGTGGTTTGCGGACTTGGCGAATTTTATTGTGAGTGGGTTCATTCCGGAGGAGCTAGATGCTAGAGCTAGAAGGAAATTGAAACATGATTCAAAGCGTTACTTTTGGAATGACCCACATCTTTTCCGCAAGTGTGGTGATGGCATGTTTAGAAGATGTGTTCCGAGGGAAGAAGGAATGGAAATAGTGGATAGGATTCACAATTCGGCCTATGGTGGCCACCTTGGTACGTCACGCACCATTGCAAAGTTGTTATGATATGTCTAGTTTTTATATAATTTTACTCCCTAATTTAGCTCGATTTTACATGATTACTACACTTTGTTTAGTATTTTTGTGAGCTAATTACGTGTTCGAGGTACATTGCTCGTTTTTACTATATTTTGTAGGAATCTAAGCATTTAGAGGCTTTTTCCTAACACAATTGGCAAGCACCAAAAGTCCAACAAGCTAATATGGACCATGAAAGCAAAAACACAAGCCAAGCATGAAGATTTGTCAAATGGATTGAAATGAAAATGAAAGAAAACCAAAAATGAAGCCCAAAGAAAGGAGTCCACAACTCAAGCATAGGATACTCCTTTAGATGCTCAAAGAAACCCTAAACTATGCAATTAACCGGAGAATTAAGGTGTTTAAAGGCATAGCTTAGGATTCCTTAAGCATTAAATGGAGAAATTAAGACAATGTTCCCAGATCAAAGAGGCCCCGATCGGGGCCTGGGAACCCCGATCGGGGTTTGGCTTCTGTGACTCAACCGTTTCAAGTCCCCTCTCCCTATATAAAGGAGAGGGACTTCGACACTTAGGGATATCTTTTCACACATCTTTTCACATATCTTTCATCTTATCTTTTACTCATATTTAACATATCTTTCATAGCTTTAGCACACAAGTTTTTTTAGTTTCATTATTAGCTAAACATTTAGTAACCACTTTGTCAAACATTTGGTTACATTTTGAAGTTGTTTACAATCTTTCCATTCAAGCATTTGGGTTATTTGTTCTTCATTTCCGAGTTATATATCTCTATTGCGGTAATCCTTATTCTAGTTTTATGTTAGTATTCATTTCCGTAATTTACCTTACGAATCATTTAGTTAAATCGTAGCATTAGTTAATCATAGTTTCATTGTTTTCTACATTAGAATTGTTAGTTTGTCATTCACTTAGTGTAGTACATTTTATTAACAAGTTGATTTTCATTTATAATTTCATATTCATCATGCTTGTTATATCAAATAGTATTAGTCTAATTATAAATATGAGTGAGTAGTTTCATTTGTGTAGGGATTAAGGAAGCCATGCATAATTAGTAAGTTGTAAATGTTAAAATAAGGATGAACTAATATTGATAAATTGTTTCTATCACATGGTTGTATTGTTTTGTTAATCTTTGTTATTCGGCCAATTGCATTGATTAAATATGTTAATTCATCCTATAAGTCAAGAGGCACGGAATCGGATTAGACTAAGCATGTGTAGTAAGACGACTCTAGTCATCATAACAAAAGTTCTCTAGGACTCGACCTAAGGTTGACACTAATATCGAGAGATGGGTGTCTTTAGCCTAAACAATTAAACAATATTAAGAATTGCTATGTTTAACATGAGCATTTACGTATTTGCATGAGTGACCCGACTCCCCTAGACTCTTTTAATATTATTGAATTTACATCTTAGTTAGCTAAACATCAAACCAAACCAACCCATTAAACCGACTTTGATAGTAGTCCATTCATAGCATTTCATAACGAAATTCCCGTCTCCTTGTGTTCGACCCTTCGTACTACATTTACTTGTGTCTAGGGAAATTTATCTTTGCATAGGTGTGCGATATAGCCTATCAAATTTTGGCGCCGTTGCCGGGGAAACGGTTTTATTTTGTTTTTGATTTGTAGACTTCTATCATATTTTTTCTCTTCTCTTTAGGAACACTTGTTCCTTGAGACCGTACTTACAATTTCCTTGAAGATTGTTGCCTTATGCCCAGGTATTCTTGTAAGGAAGAATTACTTTCACGGGATTTCGAGCCCGAGAAAACCTTTCGTAGGAGACGACGCTTTTGGAAAGAAGTAAAAGACGCCTCTTCTCCCGTGCAAGTTGAAAGTGCGAGAAAGTCTTACTTAGACGATCTGGAGAATCTTGAACAAGAGGAGGTTTCTAGTTCATCATCATCACCACCCCCCTCACCACGTAGGAGAATGGTGAAACTTTCCGATCATTCCAAGCCCACTGCGGCTATGCTTCCGACCGGTATCACCACCACTCAAATTACCGCCCCGGAATTCGAGATCAAACCAGCTTTCATTACCCTTGTGGAGAGGAAGCAATTTGGGGGAAGTCCTTTGGAGGATCCCAATTTGCATGTGCAAAACTTTTGTGACTATTGCTCCATTATTCGCCAAACGGGTGTCACTCAAGCCCAAATTAGGGAAATACTTTTCCCTTTTTCTTTGAAGGGGAAGGCAAAGCTTTGGATCAATAGCCTTGATCGTGCCACTATGGGAGTAACAAATTGGGAGACATTGGCTCTTGCTTTCTATCAAAAGTTTTTTCCACCCGTGAAAACTCAAACTTTGAGGAGCCAAATCACGGGATTCCGTCAACAAGCTCTTGAGAGCTTATATGAGGCTTGGGAGAGGTACAAGGAGCTCCAAAGGCAATGCCCACACCATGGGTTGGATGCTTGGTTCCTTGCCATTCTACAATGGGTGTTGTGTCGAATCCCGAAGAATTCTTGATTCCGCCAACAATGGGCGTTTTCAAGAAATTGACACGGATACTGCTCATGCCACCATTGAATCTATGGCAATCCACGATGCCCAATATGTTAATTCCCGGAGTGCACCCATCCAAGAAGGAGAAGGAGTTGCCGACACTAGCATCTTGAAGAATCAAATCCTTTTGCTCCAAGAAAAGTTGGAGGCTCAACAAGCGGTTCATCAACTTAATGTCGTGTCATCTACTAGTCAAATTGTTGTTTGCGAAAGTTGTGGAGGTTTGGGTCATTACTCTAATGTGTGCCAAGCCACTATGGAAGAGGTATGTGCTTTTCAAACTTTTAAACAAAGTTCGTATCCACCGGGTACCTTTTCCAATACTTACAACCCGAACACAAAATTCCACCCCAGCTTGTCCTACAAAAGCAACAATGTGCTCAATCCTCAACCCCAACAAAATTTTGTGCCTCAAGCTCAACAAAATGCCTATGTCCCACAACAAAGATTCAATTATCCACCGGGTTATCAAAGTCAAAACTACCAACAAAGACCACCAATCCAAAACTCCCAACCAACCCAAGTTCCACCACAACAAAATGCTCAACAACACTATCAAGAACTCAAGTTCTTAGTAGTACAATTGGCTAAGACTCAATCGGACATGTTGGCTCAATTTCAAAAGAATGATCAAAGCCATGGTTCCGCAATCAAAATGCTAGCGCAACAAATGGCTCATCTAGCCACTTCTAGCTCTCAAAGGAGACCGGGTCAATTACCACCTCAAGGTGAGCAACCATATGATACTCTCAATGCAATCACCTTGAGAAGTGGTACAAAGTATGATGAGCCACCCATGCCCAAAGACAATGAGGAGGTGCTTGTTGAGTTGGAGGTTTCATCCCGTGGTAAGAAAGATGAGGTTATGCTCGAGAAGGTGGATGATCCTATTGTGGTTGAGCAAGTCAAATATTTGGAGGATGCTCCTCCAAAGAAGGTTGTTGAGACAAAGGAGCCGGAAAAAGTCAAAGTGCCTTTCCCTCATAGATTGGCAAAGCATCACAAGAACACCCAATTCGGTAAATTTATGCAAGTTGTGAAGAACCTCCAGGTAACTGTTCTTTTTACCGAATTAATCACTCAAATTCCGTCTTACACTAAGTTCATGAAAGACATTTTAACTAAGAAGAGGACTTTTGACGAAGTTAAAACTATAGCCTTCACCGCCGAGTGTAGTGCTCTTTTGCAAAACAAGTCCCCTCCTAAGTTAAAAGATCCCGGTAGTTTTTCTATTCCATGCACAATTGGTACCTATCAAATTGATAAATCTTTATGTGATTTAGGTGCTAGTGTAAGTGTCATTCCTTACTCTATTTGTGCTAAGCTTAATATGGGAGTCTTGAAATGTACTAGTGTCACTTTGCAAATGGCGGATCGTTTTATAAAACGCCCTTTGGGAGTTTTGGAGGATGTTCCCGTCAAAGTTGGTAAATGTTTCATTCCGGTTGATTTTATTGTTCTTAACATGGCCGAAGATGCCCAAATCCCAATCATTTTGGGAAGACCCTTTTTACATACCGCGGACGCGGTAATCGATGTCAAGAATGGTAAAATTACATTGGAAGTGGGTGATGATAAGGTCACATACAATTTGAATAGTGCCATGAAGAGTCCAATGTTAGAAGAGTCTTGCTTTTTTATTGATGTTTTGGATGTTGTTGACCTTGTTATAGATGACTCTATCTCTCGGTCTTTGGTTAAAGATCCATTAGAGGCACTTTTGCTATTAGAATCGTTTGCAGGTGATCATGAGATTGGCAATAAGGATATGGATGCTTTGGAGAATGAATTGGATGGAGAAGAGTTGTCATTGGAGGAGAGCTCACACTTTATAGGTTTGGTTTCTACACCTCAAGACCTTGAGGTACAAAAACCCGAACTTAAACCCCTTCCTTCTAATTTGAAGTATGCTTTTCTAGATGATGAGGAAATGTGTCCGGTAATTGTTGGTGCTAATTTGAGTGAGAGTCAATTGTCTTCTTTGCTTTGTGTTTTAAAATCCCACAAGAAAGCTATTGGCTATAAACTAGATGATTTAAAGGGCATAAGCCCCGAGTTTTGCATGCATAGAATCCATCTAGAGGAAGATCATAAACCATGTGTCCAAGGTCAAAGACGACTAAATCCTAACATGCAAGAAGTGGTCAAAAAGGAAGTGATTAAATTGTTAGATGCGGGAATTATTTATGCAATTTCCGATTCCAAATGGGTGAGTCCGGTCCAAGTGGTTCCTAAGAAAGGAGGAACCACCGTAGTCAAAAATGATAAAAATGAACTTATTCCAACTAGGATTGTAACGGGTTGGAGAATGTGTATTGACTATAGGAGATTGAATTTGGCCACCAAGAAAGATCACTACCCTTTACCTTTTATTGACCAAATGTTGGAGCGGTTGGCATGTCATAAGTATTTTTGCTATCTTGATGGATATTCCGGGTTCTTCCAAATACCCATTCACCTGGATGACCAAGAGAAGACCACGTTTACTTGTCCCTATGGTACCTTTGCTTACCGTAGAATGCCTTTCGGTCTTTGTAATGCCCCCGCCACTTTCCAACGTTGCATGATAAGCATTTTCTCCGACTTTATCGAGTCTATCATGGAAGTGTTTATGGATGATTTTAGTGTTTATGGTTCTGCATTTGATGCTTGTTTGGCTAACTTGTCTAAAGTGTTGAAGCGTTGTGAAGAGGTTGACTTGGTATTGAATTGGGAAAAGTGCCACTTCATGGTCAATGAAGGGGTGGTACTTGGTCATATTGTCTCGGAAAGAGGAATTGAAGTGGATCGTGCTAAGGTCCAAGTTGTTGAGCAACTACCCCCACGGATAAATGTCAAGGGAGTAAGGAATTTCTTAGGCCATGCGGGTTTCTACAGCCGTTTTATTAAATATTTTTCTAAGATTGCCAAACCCCTTAAGGAGCTTCTTTTAAAAGATGCTCCCTTTGTGTTTACTAATGATTGTCTTGAGTCTTTTACTAGGATCAAGAAGGCTTTGATTTCCGCACCTATCATCCAATCACCGGATTGGAACTTACCATTTGAGCTCATGTGTGATGCTAGTGACTATGCGGTAGGTGCCGTGCTAGGACAAAGGAAGGACAAGGTTCTCCATGCTATCTACTATGCTAGCAACACCTTGGATGCGGCTCAAATCAACTATGCCACCACGGAAAAAGAGCTACTTGCCATTGTCTATGCCTTAGACAAATTTCGCTCTTACTTAATTGGTTCCAAAGTCATTGTTCATACCGATCATGCCGCTCTAAAGCATCTCCTAGCCAAACAAGAAGCTAAGCCGAGGTTGATACGATGGATCTTGCTCTTGCAAGAGTTTGATCTTGAGATTAAAGACAAGAAGGGGGCCGAGAATGTTGTTGCTGATCACTTATCCCGCTTGAGGTTTGATGATGGAGGTATTGATATACCTATTGATGATTCCTTCGCCGATGATGCTCTAATGTTGTTGGAAGCCAATACTCCTTGGTATGCCGTCATAGTCAACTTTCTGGTTGGAAAGGAATTGCCACCTAGCCTTTCCTATCAACAAAGGAAGAAGTTCCTACACGATGCAAAGTTCTTCCTATGGGATGATCCATATCTATTCAAACATTGCTCCGATGGGCTATTTCGGAGGTGTATCCCACATTGGGATGTGAAAGGGGTGCTAAAAGGGTGCCATTCTTCTCCTTATGGTGGTCACCATGGACCATCCAAGACCGTTGCAAAGGTGTTGCAATCCGGTTTCTATTGGCCAACTATGTTCCAAGATGCTAAAGCTTTCGTTATGGCTTGTGATGCTTACCAAAGAACGGGTTCTATATCGAGGAGGCATGAGATGCCTTTAAATGGTATCTTGGAAGTGGAGGTTTTTGATGTTTGGGGGATTGATTATCAAGGACCGTTTCCTTCCTCAAAAGGGAATCGGTATATTTTGGTTGCCGTCGATTATGTCTCTAAATGGGTCGAGGCAATAGCTACTCCAACAAACGATGCTCGTGTGGTGGTTAACTTATTCAAGAAGATCATATTTCCAAGGTTTGGGGTCCCAAGAGCGGTTATTAGTGACCGTGGTACTCACTTTGGTGAGAAACAACTTGATACCTTATTGGAGAAATATGGGGTCTATCATAGAAGAGGCTTGGCTTACCATCCACAAACCAGTGGCCAAGTGGAGGTTTCTAACCGTGAGCTCAAGTCCATACTCGAGAAAGTTGTTGCCAAGTCACGAAAGGATTGGAGCATGAAGCTTGATGATACCTTGTGGGCCTACCGTACCGCATATAAGACACCTATTGGTACTTCACCATATAGGTTGGTCTATGGGAAGGCGTGCCATCTCCCCATTGAGATGGAACATAAAGCTTATTGGGCAATCAAGGAGCTCAACATGGATTCCACGTTGAGTGGTGAAAAGCAGATGTTACAATTGAATGCACTTGATGAGTTTCGTTTACAAGCTTATGAGAGCTCCCGTCTTTACAAAGAGAAAACAAACGATAGCATGATAAGAGGATTTTGAAGAAGGAGTTTCAAATCGGTGACAAGGTGTTGCTTTTTAATTCCCGACTCAAGCTATTTCCGGGAAAATTACGATCGCGGTGGTCCGGCCCATATACCGTCACAAATGTCAACAAGTTTGTTTCCGTTGAAGTAATGACCACTAATGGCGAAAAATTCAAAGTCAATGGCCATCGTTTGAAGGTCTACCATGAGAATGCGATCGTTGGGATAATCGGGGGAGTTCGCATGGACACTTGAACCGACTCGAACTTCATACGTCGTGCGGGACGTTAAACCAGCGCTTCTTGGGAGGCAACCCAAGCTTTTGTTTGATTTCATTTTATTTTCTTTATTTTCTTATTTTCCGTAATTTCTCGTTTTTCTTTAGACTTAACTAGACTTGACGATGTTTGTTTTTGATTTTTAGGTGAAAATTGAAGACAAGAAGAGTTGATGGGGAAATTCACGCATCCCCAAGCACGGAAACCCGTTCGGGGAATTAATAATCTAAAACACAGAATAAAAGTCAGAGACTTACAGAGGGCGAACCCCGATCGGGGTTCCCAGGCCCCGATCGGGGTTGTAATTTTCTACGCGTCTGACTTTTATTCTGTTTTGTATGCAATTCATATTTCAGCATTCTACACTCACCAACCCGACGGTACACTTCTTCTTCTATCTTCTTCAATTTTCTCACTTAAACTCAAAGAAAACATCAATTCCTTCATTGCTTTGCAAGAATCATTCACTCATCACCATCATCAAGTAAGTTTTGCCTTCATTTATCTCTAATTTCATCCATTTCAATCAATATAATCAAGTTTATCAAACCCTAACTCAAATTGGGGGAAATTGATTTTGTGCTTCATTATGCTAAAAATTGATTGTCTTGTGCTCTATTAATGTTTGTAGGATGAATTAGCTTACTACTTTATTCTATTATTGTTATTTGGATGGATTTTAGTAGCCTTAGGATGAAATTTCGTCTTAAAATTTCGTCTTAAAATTTCAGAAAAATGGCACCTAGAAAAGCTCCTACCCAGGGTGCTCCAAAGAGAAGAAGAGGTGATGCGGAATCCTCCTGAGCTGCGAAGGATGTTGAAATGCCCGACATACCGGAATGTCATGATGATGATTATCCCCGAGTGGTCTTTAGTGATAAAAAACAATGGGATAATTGGGTCCTCCTACGCTCCAAAGGTATGAAAGCAACTAAGTTTATCAATCACGCTTCTTTGAAAAGAATCGGAATTGATAAACATGTTAAGGCTTTTTTTTAATAATCTTGGTATGATAGCTTGTTACAAAATGGATTATCTAACCTTTCCCGAACTCACACTTGAGTTTTTAAGTTCCTTCGAGTTTCATAAATCAAAATGTGAAGGGTTTGTCCATTTTGTATCATTCTGATTGTTTAATAATGCATATCGTATGGATTTGTCGGACTTTGCTAAGATTTTTGCTTTACGATGTGAGGGATTGTGTAATGAATCACCCAAAGATTACCTACCCGAATTGACTTGGGCATCCATTTCTCACTACTCATTCACTGGTTGGGACCATACCCCTCACCAATACATCCATTACCCCGAAATTCGCATTTGGCAAAGATTTATGGGATGGACTTTCTTTGGGAGGAATGAGCCTCACTCGGTGAGGAGTATCGAGATTGAAATTTTAGGTGCCTTTCTTAATGTAAACGGTGACGCCGATTGGGCAATGAATATTCCTTATGCATTTGCTAGCCACTTGACCAAACAATGTAATGCAAAAAATCGGTCCATTGTTTTGGGTGGGTTGGTTACTAGAAATGCCCATAGCGTCTGCCGTTTCAACCAAGATATCACCGATTTGGTTCCTTTGGAGAGTCGGGAAAGGGGGGCTGGACTAGATTATGACTATTTCCTATCTTGTAATTGGTTTCGGTGTTCCCACCCGGATATGATTTGGAGGATTGGTAATCAAGACTCTATTACACTACCAGGAGAGACGGGAGATCTTCAACCTTTGGTCCATACTAAACCCCGACGTGAGAATTGCCCCTTTATTCAACCCACTTATCATTTGCCACTTAGAGGTGAGCGAGCTACCACCGTTGACCGTCTTGCTCGAGTCCCACCAACTCAAGCACGTCATTCCACATCTAGCGTTGGTGTGACGGATATGATGCGTGACCTTAGCCTTAGTATTAATGCTATTCGTGATGACCAAAGGCTTGCATTGTATCCTATTTATGATCACTTTGCTCGGCAAGGGGTGATTCGACCCGAGGGACCGCATCCATCTTTTTATCATTATCCCTTGGATGGATTCCCTCCTCCTAACCATGATGTAGGTACTTCTACTCACCATGATGTCGGTCCGGATTTTTGTGGTTCGGATTATGGAGTTGAAGCATTTCAAGGAGGCTATGGTGGAGGATATGGTGGCGGTTATGGTGGTGCTTATAGTAGCTATGGAGAGGGGCTTGGAAGTGGGCAAAATATTGGTGAATATGTCACTCCTCTTCCAAGTGATGAGCCTAGTGGTAGTGGTGATACTTCGGGAGGTGGTCGTGGTAAGAAGAAGGGTAGGAAGGGTTTCAACTTTTGGCCCTTTACTTGATTGATGCATGAAGGTATCCCCCGTATTCATACTAGCTTGGGGGAGGCTAGCTAATCTAGTAAGTTATTTTTGCTTTGCACTTTAGTTGTATTTTTCCCACTCCCCATTAGATATTAACCTCTTGTCTTCCTTGTTTTGTGCTTTGAACCGTTTTTACTGTTAGCTTGGGTGTTTTTACATGTTGGCACATTGAGGACAATGTTGTGTTTAGCTTGGGGGGGGGGGGATTGCATTTGCATTTTAGTTAGGAATTTCATTTAGTTAGAAAATTTATGAAACTTTGAAAATTTGTGCTTCATATGCTTTGCTTGCCTACTTTGGTCATGGTTTACATAGTTGTACCCATTTGTATATCCCAATTTTAGCTTAATAGCTAATGATTCTCTATTATTTGACGGAATAATTGCATTCATGGGGATGTCTTGACATAGTAGGTGGAAGATGGAAATTGAACCTAATAAGCTTGATCTTGACTTTTGGCAAGCCACAAATTGTTAAGGTAGAGCCTCCTTAGACCGATACATCCATATTCGGTCTCTCTTAGGTGAGTGTAGGTCTCCTTATGGTTTGTGCTACATCAAATACGCACAAGTATGGTTTTAATTTCATTTCTTTATAAGCATGCATTCATTTGTTAGCATTTTGGAGCCATTCACATGATAAATTTGCCTTTTTTGAACCCATTCACAAAATTTATCCTTAGCTACATATAAATATTGCCTACCTTGTTGAGCTAGTAGCCTTGATTAATTTGTTTTTGGGTGCTCATTTAGGATTTGTTGTATTTTGAAATATCATTGTGAGCTTGGTCTTAATGCTTTGAGATGAAAAGAAAAATGATGAAAAAATGATGGTCATGAAAGAAAGAAAAAGAAAAGAGAAAAAGAAAGAAAAAGCATGAAATGAAAAAAAGAAGCATATTTTGTATGAGAAAAAAAAAAGATGATTTAAGAAGCTCTCATGTTTTATTCATATATTTTGGAGAGTTTTTCTTAAGAATTGTATTGGAAATTTTGGGATAGTTTTGGGATTGAGCATCCTTACATATGGTTGTTGCTAGCTTGACTTAGCTCCACATACCATAAATCATTTATCCCCCTTTCTTACCCATTTCTTATTAACCTTCTTCTTACCTATGGCTTCCTTTTTCATGCTTACATTTGAATGTTTTTGGCTTGTAGTTTTGAAATTTTTACCATATTAGATTGCGGGCACACTCTCATGAGTCGAGGTTAGGTGAGTGCTACTTACAAAAATCCTTTCACATTAAAATGAGTTTGAGAGTAGCGTAAGAGTCCATAAGTGAAAAGATCATGCAAGAGCCAAAAAGTTCAATTGAAGTCTTTCATGCTACATCGCCATGTAAATCTCATCCATATTTTTGCATTATCCTTATGCTCATGTTGTTTCGGGATTTGAGTCATTATGCTTGATAGTTTAAAATTGGATATTGCAATTGTGGGGACTTCATTGTTTTCCTCTCTTGTCCTAGTCTTATGTGTTTGCTTGAGGACAAGCAAGGGTTTAGCTTGGGGGAGTTTGATATGTCTAGTTTTTATATAATTTTACTCCCTAATTTAGCTCGATTTTACATGATTACTACACTTTGTTTAGTATTTTTGTGAGCTAATTACGTGTTCGAGGTGCGTTGCTCGTTTTTACTATATTTTGTAGGAATCTAAGCATTTAGAGGCTTTTTCTTAACACAATTGGCAAGCACAAAAATTCCAACAAGCTAATATGGACCATGAAAGCAAAAACACAAGCCAAGCATGAAGATTTGTCAAATGGATTGAAATGAAAATGAAAGAAAACCAAAAATGAAGCCCAAAGAAAGGAGTCCACAACTCAAGCATAGGATACTCCTTTAGATGCTCAAAGAAACCCTAAACTATGCAATTAACCGGAGAATTAAGGTGTTTAAAGGCATAGCTTAGGTATCCTTAAGCATTAAATGGAGAAATTAAGACAATGTGCCCGGATCAAAGAGGCCCCGATCGGGGCCTGGGAACCCCGATCGGGGTTTGGCTTCTGTGACTCAACCGTTTCAAGTCCCCTCTCCCTATATAAAGGAGAGGGACTTCGACACTTAGGGATATCTTTTCACACATCTTTTCACATATCTTTCATCATATCTTTTACTCATATTTCACATATCTTTCATAGCTTTAGCACACAAGTTTTTTTAGTTTCATAATTAGCTAAACATTTAGTTACCACTTTGTCAAACATTTGGTTACATTTTGAAGTTGTATTCAACCTTTCCATTCAAGCATTTGGGTTATTTGTTCTTCATTTCCGAGTTATATTTCTCTATTGCGGTAATCCTAATTCTAGTTTTATGTTAGTATTCATTTCCGTCATTTACCTTACGAATCATTTAGTTAATCGTAGCATTAGTTAATCATAGTTTCATTGTTTTCTACATTAGAATTGTTAGTTTGTCATTCACTTAGTGTAGTACATTTTATTAACAAGTTGATTTTCATTTATAATTTCATATTCATCATGCTTGTTATATCAAATAGTATTAGTCTAATTATAAATATGAGTGAGTAGTTTTATTTGTCTAGGGATTAAGGAAGCCATGCATAATTAGTAAGTTGTAAATGTTAAAATAAGGATGAACTAATATTTATAAATTGTTTCTATCACATGCTTGTATTGTTTTGTTAATCTTTGTTATTTGGCCAATTGCATTGATTAAATATGTTAATTCATTCTATAAGTCGAGAGGCACGGAATCGGATTAGACTAAGCATGTGTAGTAAGACGACTCTAGTCGTAACAAAAGTTCTCTAGGACTCGACCTAAGGTTGACACTAATATCGAGAGATGGGTGTATTTAGCCTAAACAATTAAACAATATTAAGAATTCCTATGTTTAACATGAGCATTTAAATATTTACATGAGTGACCCGACTCCCCTAGACTCTTTTAATATTATTGAATTTACATCTTAGTTAGCTAAACATCAAACCAAACCAACCCATTAAACCGACTTTGATAGTAGTCCATTCATAGCATTTCATAACGAAATTCCCGTCTCCTTGTGTTCGACCCCTCGTACTACATTTATTTGTGTCTAGGGAAATTTATCTTTGCATAGGTGTGCGATATAGCCTATCATGTTACAAGGTGGTTTCTTTTGGCCATCGATGTTTAAAGATATCCATTATTTTGTCAAATCTTGTGATAGATGTCAAAGAACGGGGAACATAAGCCAAAGAAACGAGATGCCCCTTAACAGTATTCTTGAAAATGAGCTTTTCGACTGTTGGGGAGTTGACTTCATGGGACCATTCCCAAACTATTGTGGGAATGAGTACATTCTAGTTGCGGTGGACTATGTATCCAAGTGGATTGAGGCCGTGGCTAACCCAACAAACGATGCGAAAGTTGTTATCAAGATTTTCAAGAATACTATTTTTCCGAGATTTGGGACCCCGAGAGTGGTGATTAGTGACGGGGGTTCACACTTTAGGAAGAGCACCTTCAAGATTTTTCTCTCTTCTCATGGTGTCACTCACAAGACCGCCCTTGCCTACCACCCTCAAACAAGTGGGCAAGTGGAGGTTTCAAACCGTCAAATTAAAGCCGTCTTGGAGAAGACCACAAGCAAAAGTCGAAAGGATTGGTCCCAAAAGCTCCCCGATGTGCTATAGGCTCTTAGAACCGCCTTCAAAACTCTTCTTGGCACAACTCCCTACAAGCTTGTCTATGGCAAGGCTTGTCATTTGCCGATCGAGTTGGAGCATAAGGCGTGGTGGGCTTTAAAAGAGATAAACTTTGACATCGACATGGTCGGACAGAGGCGTTTCCTCCAAATGAGTGAGCTCGAGGAGTTGAGACTTGATGCCTACGAAAGCTCGAAGATTTTTAAAGATCAAACGAAGAAATGGCATGACGCCAAGTTGGTGGATAAAGATATAAGCGTGGGTGATCAAGTCCTACTCTACAATTCTAAGGTCAAATTGTTTCCCGGGAAGCTAAGGTCAAGATGGTCGGGGCCCTTTAAGGTTGTTGATATAACGCCTCATGGCGCATTCGAGCTTTGGAGTGAAGAGGGTGGCAACTTCAAGGTTAATGGCCATAGAGTGAAGCGATATTATGATGGAGATGTGAAAGGCACAGTTGAAATACTCTTTCTTGGGGATCCTCTTCCCGAGGAAGAGTCTTGTTTATAAACTCTTGCTCTTTGATACGTTTGGTGGAGTTTCTCAATAACCACCAATTTTTGTATATATTTCTAACTCATTTACTAATGGTTAGTATATATTAGTTTGCATGGAAATTGGTTGAATTGACGATAATGAGGTTGAGTTTTTGCCAACTGAATCATTAATTAAATCAATTTCCCATCGCTATTTAATTTCTTAAATTTTGGTGCAATTTTTGTCAATGAGAGTGTGAGGGAGGGATTTAATGTGGTGTGTGATTGTTTTGTAAGATGAAATGAAGGAGATATGGAGGAACGATAATGAAGAAGCGAGAAATCGAACAAGAGTGAAGAATTTTGGTTTAAAGGCTCGAAAATAGCCGGGTCACGGTCGTGAAATGAGTCTCACGCCCGTGACAAGTGAAGCAAGGGAAGTGAAATCACGAGAAAAGCACTTCACGACCGTGAAAGACATCTCACGGTCGTGAAAGTCATTTCACGGTCGTGAAGTATTGTTGAAACCTTAACCTTGCTCTGCCAGCTATTTCACGGTCGTGAAGAAAGTTTCACGGTCGTGAAACTCAAGTCACGCCCGTGACTCTCATTTCACGGTCGTGAAACTCTTAAAACCGTGGCTTCCTCTTTCTTTACTTCACCTTCTTATCCTTTCACTTCATCTTCTTCACCCACCACACAAACACCTTTATCTCACTAAAACACCTTATTCTCCCTCAAAACTTCACTAAATCACCTCAAATCTTCCCCAAATTGCTACAAAAACTCTCCTTTATAAATTAAAAACACAAAAAGAACCATTCTTTCACCATATAAACACCAAAAAACTCAAAAAAATCAATTTTCAAACCTAGGGTTTCAAAAATCCGAATTTGGGGATCCCTTTTTTGCGTTAGTTTTCTAACTTTGTACTTCAATAGAAAGCGATTTTGGGGTTAAGTGAAGGTTTTTCAAGTGTTTTCAATCGTCTTAAGGAAGTTTTCTAGCAATTTTCTTTTTGGGAAAAGCTTGTGACTTGAATAAAAATGGTGGGAAAGGAAAGGGCAAAGCAACAACATCAAGAACTCAAAAGAGAAGAAGGCGAAGTGGTTCCAACAACCCGGACGCAAATGAAGACTTGGAAATAGAGCAACTTCCGGATTTTCCGGAAGTCGTCTTCGAGACGGACGCTCATCGACAAACTTTTGAAGGAATACAAGGGTTAGAAATGGACCCAACCATCTTTCTTTGCCATGACATCATACGTGGTTTAGGCATCACGGAGCAAATGCGAACATTTTTCGAAGCTACCGGTATGTCTACTCTATTTTCTATGCATGAGCTCTCTTACCGGAGTCCCACTCTTGAATTTCTGAGTAGTTTAAATACTTGTGTAAATGCTGGAAAAATACCTTGTTTCACTTTCCGTCTTGCCAACACCACACATGTCATTCCCATGGATGATTTTGCTGCTATTTTGGGGTTAGAAATCCCTTCTAGAAGGGATTCCGAGGAGCCAAAGGGGTATAATTTGGGCCCACTTTGGGAGGCCTTGACCGGGAGGGTATTGACCGATTTCCGGCGGAATTCGGCTCTCTTAACTCACCACCATGTGCCCCGTTTTTGACACAGGATAGTGTCAGGCACCTTTCTTTGTCGGCCAGAACCAAACAGCCTGACCCAGCTAGACCTCACTCTCTTAGAATCGCACATGAATGTGCAAAGGTCGAGGGAAAACTTCACCTTTCCCCTCATGCATGAAATTTTTAGGAGGTGGAGAAAGTTGGGGAAGACCACCGTGGCTCGTAAACAGACGGTGGTTATAGGGGGTTTGGTTACCTTTTTGGCTAAGCATTTTGACTCGGACTTTAATAGTGATGGGGCTTATGAGGCTTTACCTGGGGGGATGCTTCTTGATGAGACTACCCTAATCCACTCTAATCGGATTAGGCTTGACCGGAATAAGGGGTATCTTTGGGTAATCAAGGATGCCACCCCCTTCTACCTTCCTTGTCATAGACTCCCGACTTTCGCACCTAGGGGCGACAACGTAGATAGGCGACCTAGCTACCTGCTACCGGTGACGATGGCAGGTAGAGCCTCTTCTAGTAGCACTAGGGAGGAGGGAGGACCCTCCCAGCAACCTCGACCCCGACCTACACAGAATCAAACTGCACCTCATGTGACCTTGCATGTTCCTCCTTTCCCTTTACCGCATTTGCAAGCACCCTATCCCCCACCTAGTTTTGTGAGCATTCCCCCCTACCCCTTTGAGTACCAGGGGTATGTTCACCCCGACCCTACCATCTCCCCCCAAAGTGACTACCTAATCGGTCTCATGCAGAACATGCACTTGAACATGCATGAAGACCGGGTGAACAACTAATATGCCACCTACCCCAACTATTACTTGTTGGCTAACCACGGGTACATTGACCCGAACGGTTTTTTTGCCAAACTGGGCACAACGTGACTTGTTGTTTCTTAACCATGGAAACCAAAGAGGGGTAGACGGCATGGAGACCGGGGGAGACCATGGGGATCGGGAAGAGGGTGGTGGTGGTGGGCGGGATGAGAATGTTGAGGATGATATGGAGACTTTTTGAGGAGGATGCGCGTTTTGTTTGATAATATGAAGAGTTGGAGTGGTATCTAGGTGGCTTGTTTAGCATCTACCCCCTCCCCTCTAGTGCGTGTTTCCTTCTCTTCTCACATTGTTTGACTTGAATTGCACCTTTAACTTGTATTTTTTATTGTTGTGTTGGTTGGTCTCGGTAACATTGGAGGCGGGTGTCCATCCCATCGGACACCAATATTTTGCTCCTTTATGGAAAATCCAAATTAACAAATCAAGTTCATTGCATTTAGATAATTTTCATGCATCACATAGTTGCACTTTTAAGTGTCATTTTTGGACTTTCCCGTGGTAGGTACCTCCCATGAGGGGCATTTCATTTATGCACATTACCGCCGATATGAGACTTCGATATGGGACACCTTGTTTTCTTTTTTATCTAGACTTTCTTGTGGAAAGTACCCCCATGACGGGCATTGCATTTTTGCACATTACCACCGCAACGAGACTCTAGATTAGCATATAGTTTAGCTTGCATTCACTTAGATCATGCACTTTGTATTATATCACTTTGCATTTAATTCTAGGCATATTAATTAGTTAATGCATTTCATTTAGATTTTTACATTTGCATAACTAACCCTCTTGTATATTTTGTAAGTTTTGTACATATTGCTTTTATTCCCAAATATCAAAAACCCCAAAAACATGTTCTTTCCTTTTTGAATATCAAAAACCCCAAAAACATGTTCTTTCCTTTTTGAAAACCAAAAACACCAAAAACGTGCATTTCTTTACTTTTGATTATCCCATTTCATACATTAGGGACAATGTATATTCCTATGTAGGGGATGGGTAATTATTTTGATAATTAGAAAAATCCAAAAACATGTTTTATTTTGTATTTAAAATCATTCAAAAATCCAAAAAAATCGAAAAAGTTTGAAAAATCCTACAAATTAGCTTGTTTATATCTTAGTTTGTATATATTTGCATTGTTTTTTCTTCTAACCTCCATACATAGGTCCGCTACACATCGCTTAAGAGACTTATAGAAGGGATTAAGAAGACCGCCATGGTATGATCGTTCTTATTCCTTCCCCTTCTTTCTTTCTTTACTTCTTATCACATGAGGAGTTTGGAGGAATTGTTGATGATTGCGATGTGGATTTTGATGAATTGGCGGTTGTGTGACTTATGTGCTGTTAGGGGGTTCATTAGATTAATTGTCACGTAGTTCACTAGAGCATTTGCATTAGTTTGTATATATGTTGCTTAATTCTAGATCATGGCATATAGTTGCATTTAGGAAAACTTTAAAAAAAAATGCCTAATTTGGAAATTGAACAAGTTTGGATAGGCCCTTGTAGATATTTTTTTTGCGTAGCACTTTGCCTATTAAAATAGATTTTGAAACACTCTTTAATGTGCATTTTTAGTATAATTTTCGCACCGTTTCCTACAGCCTAGTCAAGGGCTTGCATTTACCATCTTGACCATCCCCATGGTGTGAAAATTCCTTGGTGAACGCTTTCCTAGGTGCCTCTCGAGGCCATGTAATTGTCCAATCATCACATTTCACTACATTTGACAAAAAGAAAATTCTTCCATCACAAGTCCAAAAACTGAGTTCAAACACAATTGAAAAGAAAAGCTTGAAATTTTGCATATCTTTGCCTTAGTCCTAGCTTAGGGAGTGCATATGGAGACTTCTAGGTTCTTCTAGAGTACCCTCACTACATATGGGGTCGCTCTCGATGTCGCTACGGCGAGGATTTTCCTATTGTTGGTCTCCGCCGCACACCTTTCGCTAGGCTATCTTGCTCCCAAAAAGGCACCCAAATCAAGCAAAAATCAAAATCGAAAAGAAAAGAAATCACAAAAACAAAACAAAAAGAAAAAAAAAAGGAAATCAAATAAGAGCTCAAACATCTCGTTTCCTTACCTTTTTTATGATTACTCCTACGTTACATGGCTAAGAGGGGACGACCCTTCCTTTCACTTAGGTGAGAGGCGGAATTCCGATCCTACAGTGTCTTCTAACACCATGGGCCCTCACTTTCCATCCCGCCTTATCACCCTTGACAAAGCTTTCTTGTGAACGTGAACGAATATACTAATTTTACACAATAAAGAGGTGATTCATTTCTATCTTTCTAGGCCTAGTTCTTTGTAAAACTAGTAAGTACATAGGAATTTGCATGCTTGAAATTTTTCCATTTTAGATGAATCCCGACACATGGATGAGACATGTCGCCACTTGCTTTTGTAGATGCATTCTCATATGTTTTGTGTGCTTTATTGTCTAGAATGCATCGGAGTTTTGGCAAGACCCCACTCGCCTTGCAAGAAGGTATCCTACCTCATGGATACCTTGTTGCGAGTTGAAGGGACGGAGCAAGGCCCGTTAATTGCCTTGTATCGGTTAGGTTTAGCGTAGTTAAATAAGGGTCTTGACCATTGTTCATCCTTACTCGGGACGATTCAGGGTTTGGTTTGGGGAGAATCGATATAGTGTCATTTCACCCTACTTTTCCACCCTTTTTTGCCTTGTTTTTCTTGCCTTTAACGCTCCCTGAGAGCGTTTCTACGTGTTTTACCTTCTTCTAGCACATTTCGCGTTTTTATCGTGTTCTTGTAGGTAAACCGCCATTTTAGGCGATTTCTGCCTCATTTTGATCGACAAAGAAGAAAGCGGATCACTTGGAGGACTGTGACACCCTCAAATTTGCGGAAAGAAAAAATAATTTAAATACATAAAAGATGAGAATACATAACAAAGGTGTCTTAAATAAAAAGGTTCATAACAAAAAGGAAATAATATATACAAAAGAAATATCCAAAACGGGAGACATATCTCCCGTATAAATACGGAAATAAAAAAGTGTATAATATATACAATCCTAAGAACCGAATATAGGTCCAAGGTAAATACTTCGCTCGCTAGCTCGTCAATGTACCCAATGTATGCATCACAAACCTGCCAACCGCATTAAATATAAACACGAAAGCCACAGTCAGTGGGGAGTAACTCCGAGTTCTCCCAGCCACGAAATGTCGAGTTTAATAAAACATGAATAACATAAAAGAGATGTATATGGAAAATACAAAACTTAACATATACGATATGCTTTTCATGTTATGAAACAAATAACTAACATATAACCTAGCATATGAAAGCTATCATGTGAAACCGTTATAAATCTATAACACGAGGTAGGGAAGCTGGTATGCTAGCTCAGAGGTTACCTTTAACATGGCCATGATACACTCAAACCCTAATCAAACATAATATCATGTGAATCAGTTAACAACCGGTAATCCAAACTCTATCAACCTTAGCCGGCTTGCATCTCACCTTCTAAGATTCATAGAATCATCAAACATGAAAGACCAATACTTCTACAAACAGGCATAAGTTCCTAGCACGGCCAATAGTCGACTGTAACTCGAGGCTATACCACAAGGTAGGAAAACATCCTAGTCCTAGACTGATCAGACCTAGCGACAACAGCTATTCCATTCCCCGTTCCATGACAAAACAGTACATGAGAATCTCTACTAGGCGACCCCCTAAGCAGAGTTGGCTAGTACTTAAGCTGGCTCCATTCTCAAAGTGGATTAGGCAGCCATGCCCCGACTTGGAGATAAACCCCCCAGGCCGTGACACAAAAGCTATCAACGGTGAACATATACTCGTTAAAGATAGTAAGGCCTATCAATGTCATAATCCAAGATACTCATTTAGAATTAGAATGGTCAAGACGCCATATACTCATAATTCTCTATGGGTACTTAGTCAACACGACACATATCATACAATCAAACAGTCACGGAAACAACTTCCTATCATGTGACTAAATGCATATAAATCATATTAAAATATCATATCGCCTCATATCTACTAAGGCTCATTCATTCATTAACTATAAACTTACTTGAAGACAAATCCCCGACCCGAGTCCCGCGACGGGTCATCAGTCAAAACGGGGATGACTAGATCTTAGTTTGACCAAACCCGTTTGGTCAAACCGGCTAGAAACAGAGTCTTTACCAATTAGACTTAGACATAAAATCAACATATTCATTACATGTTATTTTATTAAAACTTCTAGCATGTGAATTATTAAATCTTACGAAAAACCCGCTTGACTTAAAGGATATCAAATTAAACTACGATCTCGTATTATAATTTCTAACATGTGAGAAATAATAATTTTATGAAAAACCTTTTAATTAAATATTTTACTTGTTAGCATTTCTCACTTGCTAAATATTACAAACACGATAAAATAACAATAACTCAAAAACCGTCACAAGTCCAAAGTGAGGACTCATGGGCTGATTTGGGCCGGACAAGACACGGGCCTAGACTGGGCCCACGGGCCTGGTTTGTGCCTGTTTTGGGTCGTCATTTTTAAAAACCGTTTCTTAATATTTCCCGCATGCTTAACATATTTAAAACCCGTCAAAACAACAACAAAACAATCAAGTATCGACACAAACCCCAAGGACAATACCCGGACCCATCCAGACCGACCTGGACCGGGCCTGAACCGGCCTGGTTTGGGCTGGTTTTCAGACCACCTTACACGGCCATTCTCACGGTTAACCAACCACCATTCCCAAATTATTTCTAACATGATTTTTATTAACAACATCCATTTTTAAACATCCAATTCAACCATCATTCATACAAAATCATGGTTATAAATAAATCATCCAAATATGTCAAGAACACTAAACATGTTAAAATTTCCATACTACATAATAATCATAACTACTTATCATGTTACTACCAAAATCCATAATTAACAATAACATGAACAAAACAAAAGATCCAAAGGTATGTAACATTAATTCGTCGAGTAACTCGGAATCGTTACCTTAGCTAGCAAAATCAAGTAGCACCAAAATAAGAAGTAAGAAAATAAGAAATCCGTCTACTAGTCTTCTCCTAATATATACGAGTCACCAAACTCGTCTTCAAAATCTTCCCCTATAAGAAATGACAAGAATAACATTATTAGAATTAAAACCTTGATTTTCCATAATTAAAGTGTTGAAAATGATTTTGTCGGAATTGAAAATAAACCGTACTTGAAGATGGAGAGCGAAGAGGAGATTCTAGAAATATAAGTTAGGACGGATTTGAATAAGAAATGAAGGTTTTGTGACGATTTTGCTCAAGAACGACGAAGAACGATAAAGAACGATGAAGAACGATGAAGAACGATTAAAGAAAGTATTAATTAGATCTTAAGTAGATTTATTGTAAAATGAAAAGATAGTTAGTGAGTAATGGTGGGTGTGAGCCGTGTAGTTATAGAAGAATTAATGAGTCGGGTTTTGAAATTGTTGTTACGGAATTGACTCGGGTTTAATAATTATATTACGGTAATTGATTAGATATAATTAGATATTAAGTTAATTAAACCAAATATCTAGATATTATGTTATTGTAATGAAAAGAAAGGAAAATATCTAGCTTAATTAGAGGAGAGGGAGCCGTGTAGAAGTAGGAGAATCGGGTCTGTTTTTGAAGCGATTTGCGGAGGTTAAGTTAACGGATCGATAGAGTAACAAATATTTAAGATATTTGTTTTAGTTTAATCGAAAAGAATGAAAATATCTAAAGTGAGTGGAAAAAAGATGGACATGGGGCGTGGGACTCATGCCAAAGTGGGTTTCGGGTTTGTTTCGGGATTTAAATTGGTCGGGAAATAGGTTAAATGATGTTCGGGTTAAAACCGTAAAAACCTTCTCTTTAATTTCGAAAAATTCAAAAATAATTATATTAATTATCATAAATCAAATAATCTAATAAAAATAAATAAATTTATTATTTTTCAAATTAATTTGGGTCTTGTAAAATTACGAGGTGAGTCGGGGAAAAGTCAACGAAAGTCAAAGTCGACTTCAAAAGTTTCAAGGGGAAAAGTCAAAAGATTTTTTTTTTGGGCCTTAAAGTCAAGAAAAGTAAATGACGGACTTAAAAGTCAAGAAAGTCAATGACGACTTTAAAAAAAGTCAAGAAAAGCAAAGAAGATTAAAAGTCAAAAGAAAAGTCAAAGCGGACTTAAAACGGGATTCTCATGAAATCTCGATGAAATTTCAAATACGAACTCGGAAATTCCAAATTCGACTGGAAACAATAAATTCTAAATTAAAACTTAAGTTTGCTGAAAAGTATCCGTAAAATATTTGCACTAGAAAAATAGGGTACTTTTCGGGTTGTTACAATCACCCCTCCTTTTAAAAAGTTTCGTCCTCGAAACTTGAGAGGAGAAAACAAAAGTATCAAAGATAAGAATCGATTTTAAGAATTAACAAGAAAATTTTTACAAGGTTAAAACATTTATAAAATGATGTTTTTCTCGAAAATGGTTTAAGTAATTTTTTTATAAGGGAGAAACTTTATTTACGAATCACAAGAGTGCCCGTCATGAACGAGAACTCTAGCTATCAAAAATTAAATCAAGGCCAAAATAGTGAAATCGAAAATCAAAACAGGTGTTAGTAAGTGTCGGACTAGTCACCAGACGTCTCCAATAACAAGTCCCAACAGCCAACCAAACACAAAATCTAAATATAGAAGGGAAAGAAATCTATTTTCTCCAAAAGAGGGTACACAAACTATCTTTAAACTATTTCAAAGAGTTAAATTAGGATTACTATATGGAGATTTGAAAGTTTTCTCAAGGATAGAATCAAAATAAGTAGACATTACCCGAACGTAGAGCGACTCGAAAATCGAAATCAAAAATCGAGATACTAAGAGATACGTCCACACGAATAAAATGGACTAAAAAGGGAAAGGATTGAAAGGTAGCGGATTGAGTAAGGATTAATTTGAGGGAAAAGAGAGGAATGAATCACGAAACTATCTTCCATCTATGACAATTCAAATGTCGATCGTAACTCGACAACACTAACTGTACAAGTAAACTAGTCCTTAAAAGAGAGCAATTATCCTCCACAATTTCAATCCTCAGATTCCTACCAAAATATTTCATAAACATGACACTTCAAGTAACAACTCCCAATTATTCCAATTCAATTAGAATCTTCTAAGGTCCATCGGTATGGTAAACTCCATAACTAACAACCCATGAAAGATTCATTATGAACTCCAATCTTCTTAGCTCCATCAAAACTCTTATTGGAAACCACCATCAAAATATTTATAATTAGGGAAACAAGTCCGCTAACAACCACAAGGTAAAAGAGGCTTACTATGAAATCCTTTGATCCCATTTATTCCAAAATTTATTAACTTAAGTTATTAACAATGGACCTTCTCATCCTCCAAAAGTTGTATCACAAAACCTCAAAAGAGATTAGTCACACAATCTCATTTCACTTAACTTTTGCCAATCGTAGAGCAATGCGACCGTACATCAATTTATTTAGCTCCTTTAAACTCTCAACACATCGGTTTTCGCTTATGACAATATTCCTCAAGTTTGGTCATCCAAATCCAAAATTCCACAAGGTAATTATTCCCGTTAGGGTCCAACATTTAAAGACCATAATTTCCCATGTAACACTTAAAGAATCACTAAAATTCTTAACCACAACTACCAACTATCATTATGATTATTTCGATCCTCAAAACGATATTGCAACATTAAGCTTTCATAATCTAAAACCACTAGGAGAGTTTCATCCTAAGTTTATCCTCAAATCCTTATAATCATCTGAACATGAAACTAGCTTGATAGGATGGTTAGGTACCATATTCGAAACTTCTTCCTCAAGGTACCAACTCTCACCACCATAGGGTGAAATTAGATCTATACCATTTTCCTCAAATCACAAGTTCCTTCTAACAAACACTAATATTCCACCAGATTCAAAGTTCTTCCGACTAAGCATAATATACCACAAACCGATGGTTATGACATCCATAAAAATGTTACAAGAGGGAGGTAAGGATACCAATGGTAAGATGGAGGAACTATCAAGAGAAATTTTCAAGAGGCAAAAAGGTTGGAAGAGAAAGAAGCACCTAGATAGAAGGAAGAGAGCATAATACAATAAGGACGAGAGAATTCATAGATAAAGAAGGAATACACTTCAATTAGGCTTGTAAATCTTCAAATCTTCGGTAGAGGATACTCCTTCTAGGTAACACAGATCTCTTCTACACGAGATCCAATCATCTTTATAAGAAACAAAACAAATTAAGTTACTCCTAACAATTAGCATAAACAAATAGACTACAACATAAATCCTAATTTACCCATCCTACCATTCTATCTCACAAGTTTATTATTTTATTAAGGTCAAGTTATTTATACAAGGGTACACAAACGTGCGTCGGGAGCAAAAATGCTCTGATACCAACTGTGACACCCTCAAATTTGCGGAAAGAAAAAATATAATTTAAATACATAACGAAGGGTGTCATAAATAAAACGGTTCATACAAAAAGGAAACTAATATTATACATAAAAATTATACAAGACGGGAGACATATCTCCCGTATAACTACGGAAATAAAAGAGTGTATAATAATATACAATCTAAGAACCGAATATAGGTCCAAGGTAAATACTTCGCTCGCGAGCTCGTCAATGTACCCAATGTATGCATCACAAACCTGCCAACCGCATTAAATATAAACACGGAAGCCACAGTCAGTGGGGAGTAACTCCGAGTTCTCCCAGCCACTAAATGTCAAGTTTAATAAAACATGAATAACATAAAAGAGATGTATATGGAAAATACAACACTTTAACATATACGATATGCTTTTCATGTTATGAATACAATTAACTAACATATAACCTATCATGTGAAAGCTATCATGTGAATCTGATAATAAACTATAACACGAGGTAGGGAAGCTGGTATGCTAGCTCAGAGGTTACCGTTAACATGGCCATGATACACTCAAACCCTAATCAACACGTAATCATGTGAATCAGTTAACAATAGGTAATCCAAACTCTATCAACCTTAGCCGGCTTGCATCTCACCTTCTAAGATTCATAGAATCATACAAACATGAAAGACAAATACTTCTACAAAAAGGCATAAGTTCTTAGGACAGTCAATAGACGACTTCTGTAACTCGAGGCTATACCACAAGGTAGGAAAACATCCTAGTCCTAGACTGATCAGAACTAGCGACAACAGCTATTCCATTCCCCGTCTCATGACAAAAGTACATGGGAATCTCACTAGGCGACCCCCTAAGCAGGTTGGCTAGTACTTAAGCTGCTCCATTTCCCAAAGTGGAAGCAATTAGCAGCCATGCCCCCGGCTTGGTATCAAAAGGCCCAAGCCAGTGACACAAACGCTATCAAGCAGTGAACTATATACTCGTTAAAGATAGTAAGGCCTATCAATGTCATGGTCCAAGATACTCATTTAGAATTAGAATGGTCAAGACGCCATCTACTCATAATTCTCTATGGGCACTTAGTCAACACGACACCAACCATATAATCAAAACAGTCACGGGAAAACATCCTATCATGTGACTATTTGCATATAAATCATAATCAAATATCATATCGCCTCATATCTACTAAGGCTAATTCAATAATTAAATAAAACCTTACGTGAAGACAAATCCCCGACCCGAGTCCCGCGACGGGTCATCAGTCAAAACGGGGCTGACTAGATCTTAGTTTGACCAAACCCGTTTGGTCAAACCGGCTAGAAACAGAGTCTTTACCAATTAGACTTGAACATAAATCATCATATTCATCTCATGCTATTGTCTTTCTCATCTTCTAACAGGTGAATTATTATAATCTTACGAAAAACCCGCTTGACTTAAAAGATATCAAATTAAACTACTATCTCGTATTATAATTTCTAACATGTGAGAAATAATAATATATTGAAAAACTTTTAATTAAATAATTTACTTATTAAAATTTCCCACTTGCTAAATATTACAAAACACGATAAAATAACAATAACCTCAAAAACCGTCACAAGTCCAAAGTGAGGACTCATGGGCTGATTTGGGCCGAACATAACACGGGCCTGGACTGGGCCCACGGGCCTGGTTTGGGCCTGTTTTGGGTCGTCATTTTTAAAACCGTTTCTTAATATTTCCCGCATGCTTAACATATTTAAAACCCGTCAAAACAACAACAAAACAATCAAGTATCGACACAAACCCAAAGGACCATACCCGGACCAATCCAGACCAATCCAGACCGGACTGGACCCGGCCTGAACCGGCCTGGTTTGGGCTGGTTTTTCCGGCCACCTTACACGGTTCTACCAACAACAAACACCAAAATATTTCCAACATGTTTAATTAACAAACAACCATTTTAACAACCATCCATACAAAAATCATGATTATGAACAAATCATCCATATATGTCAAGAACACTAAACTTGTGATAAATTCATAAAACATAATAATAACAACTACTTATCATGTTACTAACTAAAACCGTAAATAACAACAACATAAACAAAAACAAAAGATATGTAACATAAATTCGTCGAGTAACACGGAATCGTTACCTTAGCTAGCACAAAATCAAGTAGCACCCAAAATAAGAACTAAAGAAATAAGAAACCCGTCTACTAGTCTTCTCCTAAAATATACGAGTCACCAAACTCGTCTTCAAAATCTTCCCCTATAAGAAATGACAAGAATAACATTATTAGAATGAAAACTTGATTTTCCATAATTAAAGTGTTGAAAACGATTTTGTCGGAATTGAAAATAAACCGTACTTGAAGATGGAGAGCGAAGAGGAGATTCTAGAAATATAAGCTAGGACGGATTTGAATAAGAAATGAAGG
>JAIUZE010047094.1:0-13476 GCA_022085475.1 Heliosperma pusillum | reverse complement strand
AATAGGTTGGAAAAGAAAGAAGCTCCTAGATAGAAGGAAGAGAGCATAATACAATAAGGACGAGAGAATTCATAGATGACGAAGGAATTCTCTTTAATTAAGCTTGTAAATCTTCAAATCTTCAGTAGAGGATACTCCTTCTAGGTAACACATATTCCACCATAAGGCGTAATATTGCTCCTAGCAATTTGGCTAGCCACCCAAGCATAGCCTTCTTGGCAATTGTCTTCTCTATGAGGAGAAACTTGGTTGGCACTAACATCCATCTCTTCCATATGAGGTCCAACCATCTTCATAAGAAACAAAACAAAATAAGTTACTCCTAACAATTAGCATAAACAAATAGACTACAACATAAATCCTAATCTACCCATCCTACCATTCTATCTCACAAGTTTATTATTTTATTAAGGTCAAGTTATTTATACAAGGGTACACAAACGGGCGTCGGGAGCAAAAATGCTCTGATACCAACTGTGACACCCTCAAATTTGCGGAAAGAAAAAAAATTATTTAAATACATAAACGAAATATAATAATACATAACGAAGGTGTCATAACCTAAAAAGGTCATTACAAAACGAAAATACTATTATACAAAATAAATCTACAAGACGGGAGACATATCTCCCGTATAAATACGGAAATAAAAGTGTGTACAATAATATACAAACTATGAACCGAATATAGGTCCAAGGTAAAAACTTCGCTCGCTAGCTCGTCATGTACCCAAAATATGCATCACCACCTGTTCGACCGCATTAAATATAAACACGGAAGCCACAGTCAGTGGGGAGTAACTCCGAGTTCTCCCAGCCACGAAATGTCGAGTTTAATGAAACATGAATAACATAAAAGCAATGTATATGGAAAATACAAAACTTAAACATATATGATATGCTTTTCATGTTATGAAACAGATAACTAACAAAGAACCTAGCATGTGAAAGCTATCATGTGAAACCGATAATAAACTATAACTCGAGGTAGGGAAGCTGGTTTGCTAGCTCAGAGGTTCCTCTCAGAAACATGGCCGTGATACACTCAAACCCTAATCAACACGTAATCATGTGAATCAGTTAACAACCAGTAATCCAAACTCTATCAATCTTAGCCGGCTTGCATCTCACCTTCTAGAACTCATAGAATCATACATACATGAAAGACTTATACTTCTACAAAACAGGCATAAGTTCTTAGTACCGTCCATAGTCGATTGTAACTCGAGGCTATACCACAAGGTAGGAAAACATCCTAGTCCTAGACTGATCAGACCTAGCGACAACAGCTATTCCATTCCCCGTCTCATGACATAACCGTACACAAGAAACTCTGCTAGGCGACCCCCTAAACAGAGAAGGCTAGTACTTAAGCTGGCTCCCTTCCCAAAGCGGAACTCTTAGGATGCCATGCCCCGACTTGGGGATAAGCCCCCCAGGCCCGGGACACAAAAGCTATCAAGCAGTGAACTCTATACTCGTTAAAGATAGTACGGGCCTATCAATGTCATGGTCCAAGATACTCATTTAGAATTAGAATGGTCAAGACGCCATATACTCATAATTCTCTATGGGTACTTAGTCAACACGACACCAACCATATAATAAAAACAGTCACGGGAAAAACATCCTATCATGTGACTAATTGCATATCAATAATAATCAAATATCATATCGCCTCATATCTACTAAGGCTAATTCAATAATCAAATAAAACCTTACTTGAAGACAAATCCCCGACCCGAGTCCCGCGACGGGTCATCAGTCAAATCGGGGCTGACTAGATCTTAGTTTGACCAAACCCGTTGGATCAAACCGGCTAGAAACAGAGTCTTTATCACATAGACTTAATCATAAAAATCAACATATTCAATACATGTTATTTTCTTAAAACTTCTAACATGTGAAATATTACAACATCCCAAAACCCGTTTGACTTAAAGAATATAAAATTAAACTACGGTCTCGTCTTATAATTTCTAACATGTGAGAAATAATAATTTTATGAAAAACTTTTAAATTAAATATTTTACTTATTAATATTTCTCACTTGCTAATTATTACAAAACGCGATAAAAATGACGATAACTCAAAAACCGTCACAAGTCCCAAAGTGGGACCCACGGGCTGAGTTGGGCCGGACCCACATGGGCCTGGATGGCCCCACGGCCTGTTTTGGCTAAAATGGTTGTTTTGGCCTTTTTTTTTAACGGTTTTACTAAAAACCGTTTCTAATTAATTCCCGCATGCTTTAACATAATTAAAACCCGCCAAACAACAATTAAACAATCAAACATCGACACAACCCAACAACCAAAACCCGGACCCACCATGGACCAGCCCAGACCGGGTCTGAACCGGCCTGGACCGGCCGGTCTGGTCCGGTTCACCACCACCACTATTTCCGGCCACCACTTAAAACAACCACCCCAAATTCCACATTAATTCTAACATGTTTTTAATTAACAACAGCCATTTTTAAACAATCAAAACAACCATCAATCATACAAAAATCATGATTATGAAGAATCATCCAAATTCATCAAGAACAACCAACATGTTATAAAATCATAAAACACCATAATAACTACTACTTAACATGTTACGAACTAAAAATCATAAAATCATAATAATATGAACAAAAACTAAAGATGAACCAAAACTAAAGAAAAACCAAAGCTATGTAACATTTATCCGTCGAGTAACTCGGAATCGTTACCTTAGCTAGCTAAAATCAAGTAGCACCAAAATAATAAGAACTAAGAACTAAGAAACCCGTCTTCTAGTCTTCTCCTAAGATATACGAGTCACCGAACTCGTCTTCAAAATCTTCCCCTATAAGAAATGACAAGAAAACATTATTAGAACTTAAAATATGATTTCCCATAATTAAAGTCTTGAAAACGATTTTGACGGAATTGAAATAAAACCGTACGGGAAGATGAGGAGCGAAGAGGAGAGTCTAGAAATATAAATTAGGATGGATTTAATTAAGAAACGAAGATTTTATGAAGGTTTTGCTCAAGAACAATGAAGAACAAATGATGAACAACGAAGAACACGAAGAACGATTAAAGAAAGCGATATTTTGATCTTATTTTGATTTGTTGTAAAGTGAAAAGTTGTTTGTGAGTAAAGTGGGGTGAGGAGTGTCGTGTAATATAGAGCAAACTAGTGAGTTGGGTTTTGAAATTGTGGGTATGGAATTGACCCGGTATAATAATTATATTACCGTAATTAATTAGATATAAGTTAATTGAATTAAATATCAAGATATTATGTTATTGTAATGAAAAGAAAGAAAATATCAAGGTCAAAGAGAGAAGAAAAACCGTGAGGATAGGAGAGAAAGCGGTATGATTTTGAGCGATTTGCGTAATTTTCGTTCACTGATCGATAAAGTTGAAAATATCTTAGATATTCTTATTAATTTAATCAAAAGAATTAAAATATCTAACGTGAGTGGAAAACGATGACATGGGCGCGTGACTCATGCCAAAGTCGAGTTTCGATTTTGTTTCGCGCTTTACGATGAGTCGGGAATAGTTAAATGACGTTCGGTTAAAACCGTAAACGTTATTCTTTAAAGTCCGAATAAATTCAAAATAATTTTATTAAATTATGATAAATCTTAATAAATCTAAATAAAAATAATTCAAAAATATTATTTTTTTAAATAAAATTTCGGTCTTCATACTTATGAGACGAGTCGGGAAAAAGTCAACGGAAGTCAAAGTTGACTGAAAAGTCGAGAAAAGTCGAAGATGACTGAAAAGTCAAGAAAAGTTTAGGACGACTTAAAAGTCAAGAAAAAGTCAATGACGACTTTAAAAAGTCAAGGAAAAGTCAAAGACGACTTAAAAGTCAAGAAAAGTCAAAGATGACTAAAAACGGTCTTTTCATGAAATCTCTCAGAAATTCCAAATACGAACGCGGAATTTCAAAATAAGACTCGGAACAAAAATTTCTATTTTAAAAACTTAAGTTCTAATGAAAAGTGTTAGTAAATATTTTTACTAGAAAAATTGGGCACTTTTCGGGTTGTTACAATCACCCCTCCTTTTTAAAAAGTTTCGTCCTCGAAACTTAGAAGAAGGAAGTAACATATTGTGGTCTATTTCAACTGTTAACAAATATACTTGTAATATAAAATAGGATATTATCAAGGAACGGAAGGTTCTCGTCGGCCGTTAAGAAGTCGAGCCCAAGTCAAAGACTTAAAAAAAATATAAGTTCGCATCAAGAAATGAGAAAACTAGTTATCGAACGTCTTCCAATAACAAGTCTCAACACTCCTTGATGGTAAAATACTTGAAATCATAAAACATTTCTAAAAGCTTTTAATTCCAAAAATTCTATAGTAAAAGTAATAACACTACTATCTATACCTAAAACTTCTAACTAAAGCTTCTAATATCCTATCTATACGAGATGACAATTGATAGAAGGAACGAAATATTCGAAAGAATAAATCGAATAGAAAGAAGAAAGAAAGAAGGAAAGGATAAAGAAAAACGAAGGATGAACCCCAATACTATCTTCCCTCTATGAAAATTCTAATGTCGATAGTAACTTGACAACACTAACTGTACAAGTAAACTAGTCCTCAAGGGAGTGCAATATATCCTCAACATTTCAATCATCGGATTCCTACCAAAATATTTCATAAGCATGCCACATCGAGTAGCAATTCCCAATTATTCCAATTCAATTAAAATCTTCTAAAATCCATCGAAACTATTATTGGAAATCACCATCAAATATTTATAATTAAGGGAACAAGACCGCTAACCACCACAAAGTAAAGAACTTACGATGAAATCCTTTAATCCAACTTATTCCCAAAAATTTATTCTCCAAATTATTTACAATAAACCTTCTCATCCTCAAAAGTTAAATCTCGAAACCTCAAAGAGATTTGTCACACAAAACTCGATTCACTTAACTTTTGCCAAACATCGGGCAATGCGACCGTAATCGATTTATCTATTTTTTTCCAAATTACTAATACATCGGTTTTCGCTTATGTCGATATTCCTCAAGTAGTCATCATATCCTAATTCCACAAAGTATTTATTCCCGTTAGGGTCCAACATTTAACGACAACAAATTCCCCAGTAACATTAAAAATCACTCAACTTTCTAACCATAACTACAACTATTATTAAGCTTATTTCGATCCTCAAAAGATATTGCAACTTCAAGCTTTCATATTTTAAAACCACTAGGAGCATTTCCTCCTAAGTTTATCCTCAAATCCTTGTAATCATCTAACCACGGAACTAGCTTAATAGGAAGGTTAGGCATCATATTCGAAACTTCTTCTTTACTCCAAAATAGACATATCATAAGCATGGTCTTCAACCCAATACTAACTTCTAATTCCAAAAGACTAAATTACCAATGAGTTAAGAAGTAATAGCCAACTCATTCGACTCTACACCTTCGAATATCATGACTATTTACACAAAAGTCATGACAAGCTTCAAGCATTAAAATCATTAGACATACCTTACCACACTTTCCTCAAGGATACCCACTCTCACCACCATAGGGTGAAATTAGATCTATACTATTTCCTCGAATCACAAGTTCATTCTAACTAACACTCATATTCCACAAAATTCAAAGTTCTTCCGACTAAGTATAATATACCTCAAACAAATGGGTATGACATCCATAAAATGTTACCAGGGGGAGGTAAGGATACCAATGGTAGGATGGAGGAACTATCAAGAGAAATTTTCAAGATGCAAAAAGGTTGGAAGAGAATGAAGCACCTAGATGGAAGGAAGAAAGCATAATACTATAAGGACGAGAGAATTCATAGATTAAGAAGGAATTCTCTTCAATTAGGCTTATAAATCTTCATATCTTCGGTAGAGGATACTCCTTCTAGGTAACACATATTCCACCCTAAGGCGTAATATTGCTCCTAGCAATCTGGCTAGCCACCCAAGCATAGCCTCCTTGGCAATTGTCTTCTTTATGAGGAGGGACCTGGTTGGCACTAACAACGATCTCTTCTACACGAGGTCCAACCGTCTTCATAAGAACCAAAACAAATTAAGTTACTCCTAACAATTAGCATAAACAAATAGACTACAACATAAATCCTAATCTACCCATCCTACCCTTCTATCTCACAAGTTTATTATTTTATTCAGGTCAAGTTATTTATACAAGGGTACACAAACGTGCGTCGGGAGCAAAATAGCTCTGATACCAACTGTGACACCCTCAAATTTGCGGAATGAAAAAAATAATTTAAATACATAGAAGATAATAAAACATATACGAAGGTGTCATAAAATAAAAGGGTCATTACAATACGGAAATAATATTCTACAAAAGAAATATACAAGACGAGAGACATATCTCCCGTATAAATACGGAAATGAAAGAGTGTATAATAATATACAATCTAAGAACCGAATATAGGTCCAAGGTAATACTTCGCTCGCTAGCTCGTCAATGTACCCAATGTATGCATTCACCACCTGTTCGACCGCATTAAATATAAACACGGAAGCCACAGTCAGTGGGGAGTAACTCCGAGTCCTCCCAGCCACGAAATGTCGAGTTTAATGAAACATGAATAACATAAAAGCACTGTATATGGAAAATACAAAACTTAAACATATATGATATGCTTTTCATGTTATGAAACAGATAACTAACAAATAACCTAGCATGTGAAAGCTATCATGTGAAACCGATAATAAACTATAACTCGAGGTAGGGAAGCTGGTATGCTAGCTCAGAGGTTCCTCGCAGAAACATGGCCATGATACACTCAAACCCTAATCAACACGTAATCATGTGAATCAGTTAACAACCGGTAATCCAAACTCTATCAATCCTAGCCGGCTTGCATCTCACCTTCTAGAACTCAGAGAATCATACATACATGAAAGACCAATACGTCTACAAACAGGCATAAGTTCTTAGCACGGCCGATAGTCGACTTCTGTAACTCGAGGCTATACCACAAGGTAGGAAAACATCCTAGTCCTAGACTGATCAGACCTAGCGACAACAGCTATTCCATTCCCCGTCCCATGACATAACCGTCTATGAGAAACTCTACTATGCGACCCCCTAAGCAGAGATTGGCTAGTACTTAATCTGGCTCCAGTCCAAACGGATCAGGCATCCATGCCCGACTTGGATATAAACCCACCAAGCCGAGACGCAAAGCGATCAAGCAGTGAAACTCCATATGTCGTTAAAGATAGTACGGCCTATCAATGTCGTGGTCCAAGCTACTCATTTAGAATTAGAATGGTCAAGACGCCATATATCCATAATTCTCTATGGGTACTTAGTCAACACGACACCAACCATATAATAAATCAGTCACGGGAAAACATCCTATCATGTGACTAATTGCATATCCATAATAATCAATTAACATATCGCCTCATATCTACTAAGGCTAATTCATGAATTAAATACAACCTGACTTGAAGACAAATCCCCGACCCGAGTCCCGCGACGGGTCATCAGTCAAATCGGGGCTGACTAGATCTTAGTTTGACCAAACCCGTTGGATCAAACCGGCTAGAAGCAGAGTCTTTATCACATAGACATAAAATCAACATATTCATTACATTTTATTTTATTACTACTTCTAACATGTGAATTATCATATTATACCCAAAACCCGCTTGACTTAAATGATTTCAACGTAAACTACAATCTCGTATTATAATTTCTAACATGTGAGAAATAATAATTTTATGAAAACCTTTTTAATTAAATATTTTACTTATTAATATTTCCCACTTGCTAAAGATTACAAAACACGATAAAAATGACGATAACTCAAAAACCGACACGAGTCCCAAGGTGGGACCCACGGGCTGAATTGGGCCGGACCCACATGGGCCTGTTTTGGGCCTCACGGCCTGATTTGGCTAAAGTGGCAGATTTTACATTTTTTTCTAAAACCGTTTTCCTAATATTTCCCGCATGCTTTAACATATTTAAAACCCGTCAAAACAACAACCAATCAATCAAACATCGACACAACCCAAAGACCAAAACCCGGACCCACCAAGGACCAGCCCAAACTGGTCTGAACCGGCCTGGACCGGCTGGTTTGGTCCGGTTTGGCCCCTCCTCCACGGTTCACACAACCAAAGCAACAACCCCAATTTCCAATTAATTCCAACATGTTTTTAATTACTAACATCCATTTTTAAACATCCAATTTAACCATCCAACATGCAACAATCATCATCATGAAGAAATCATCAAAATATAACAAGAACACCAACATATTCATAAATTCCTACAACATAATAAAATCAACCACTTATCATGTTACTAACTAAAATCATAAAACCATAATCATATGAACAAAAACTAAAGATGAACCAAAAACTAAAGTAACCAAAGCTATGTAACATTTATCCGTCGAGTAACTCGGAATCGTTACCTTAGCTAGCTAAAATCAAGTAGCACCAAAATAATAGGAACTAAGAACTAAGAAACCCGTCTTCTAGTCTTCCCCTAATATATACGAGTCACCAAACTCGTCTTCAAAATCTTCCCCTATAAGAAATGACAAGAAAACATTATTAGAACTTAAAACTTGATTTTCCATAATTAAAGTGTTGAAAACGATTTTGTCGGAATTTACAATAAAACGTACTTGAAGATGGGGAGCGAAGAGGAGATCCTAGAAATATAAGTTAGGACGGATTTAATTAAGAAATGAAGGTTTTATGAAGGTTTTGCTCAAGAACGACGAAGAACGGCTGAAGAACGACGAAGAACGTTCAAGAACGATGAAGAACGATTTATTTGATCTTAAGTTGATTTGTTGTAAAATGAAAAGTTGTTTGTGAGTAAAGTGGGGTGAGGAGTGTCGTGTAATATAGAGCAAACTAGTAAGTTGGGTTTTGAAATTGTGGTTATGGAATTGACCCGGTATAATAATTATATTACCGTAATTAATTAGATATTAAGTTAATTGAATTAAATATCAAGATATTATGTTATTATAATGAAAAGAAATAAAATATCAAGGCTAAGAGAGGAAGAAAAAACCGTGTGGTATGGGTGATATCGGGTCAGTTTTGTAAACGATTTGCGTAATTTTCGTTAACTGATCGATAAAGTAAATAAATATCTAGATATTATTATTAGTTTAATCAAAAGAATTAAAATATCTAACGTGAGTGGAAAACGATGACATGGGCGTGTGACTCATGCCAAAGTCGAGTTTCGATTTTGTTACGGGATTTACGATGAGTTGGGAATAGTTAAATGACGTTCGGTTAAAACCGTAAACGTTATTCTTTAAATTCCGAATAAATTCAAAATAATTATATTAAATTATGATAAATCTTAATAAATCTAAATAAAAATAACTCAAAAATATTATTTTTTTAAATAAAATTTCGGTCTTCATACTTATGAGACGAGTCGGGAAAAGTCAACGGAAGTCCAAGTTGACTGAAAAGTCGAGAAAAGTCGAAGATGACTTAAAAGTCAAGAAAAGTTTAGGACGACTTAAAAGTCAAGAAAAGTCAATGACGACTTTTAAAAAGTCAGGAAAAGTCAAAGACGACTTAAAAGTCAAGAAAAGTCAAAGATGACTAAAAACGGTCTTTTCATGAAATCTCTCAGAAATTCCAAATACGAACGCGGAATTTCAAAATAAGACTCGGAACAAAATTTCCTATTTTAAAAACTTAAGTTCTACTGAAAAGTGTTCGTAAATATTTTTACTAGAAAAATCGGGTACTTTTCGGGTTGTTACAATCACCCCTCCTTTTAAAAAGTTTCGTCCTCGAAACTTAGAAGAAGGAAAGTAACATATATGTAGGTCTATTTCAAAACGGTTAAAAATATATTTGTATTAAAAATACAGGGTCTTATCAATGGAACGGAAGGTTCTCGTCCGCGGTTAAGAACATCGACGTCCCAAGTCAAAGACTCAAAAGATACATTTTCGCATCAATCAATGAGAAAACTAGTTATCGAACGTCTCCAATAACGAGTCTCAACACTCCTTGACGGTAAAATACTTGAAATCATAAAACATTTCTAAAAGCTTTTAATTCAAAAATTCTATAGTAAAAGTAATAACACTACTATCTATACCTAAAACTTCTAACTAAAGCTTCTAATATCCTATCTATACGAGATTACAATTGATAGAAGGAACGAAATATTCAAAATAAATTCGAGTAGAAAGAAGAAAAGAAGAAGAGAATAAAGAAAACTAGGTATGAACCCCAATACTATCTTCCCTCATGAATAATTCTATATGTCGATAGTAACTCGACAATACTAACTGTACAATTAAACTAGTCCTCAATGGAGTGCAATATATCCTCAACATTTCAATCATCGGATTCCCACCAAAATATTTCATAAGCATACCACATCGAGTAGCAATTCCCAATTATTTCAAATTCAATTAAACTCTTCTAAAATCCATCGAAACTATTATTGAAATCACCATCAAAATATTTATAATTAAGGAAACAAGACCGCTAACAACCACAAAGTAAAGGACTCACTATGAAATCCTTTAATCCAATTTATTCCAAAAATTCATTACCCCAACTTATTTACAATGAACCCTCTCATCCTCAAAAGTTGAATCTCTAAACCTCAAAGAGATTAGTCACACAAAACTTCGATTCAACTTCCGTTTTGGCCAAACATAGGGCAATGTGACCGTAATTAATTTATTTATCCCTTCCAAACTCTTAATACATCGGTTTTCGCTTATGTCGATATTCCTCAAGTTGTGTCATCAAATCCTAATTCCACAAAGTATTCATTCCCGTTAGGGTCCAACATTTAACGACAACAAATTCTCAAATAACATTAAAATCACTCAACTTTCTAATCACAACTACAACCATTATTAAGCTTATTTCGATCCTCAAAAGATATTGCAACTTCAAGCTTTCATATTTTAAAACCACTAGGAGAATTTCATCCTAAGTTTATCCTCAAATCCTCATAATTATCTAAACACGGAACTAGCTTAATAGGATGGTTAGTTACCCTATTCGAAACTTCTTATTTACTCCAGAATAGACATATCATAAGCATGGTCTTCAAACCAATACTAAACTTCTAATTCCAAAATACTAAATTACCTATGAGTTAAGAAGTAATAGCCAACTCATTCGACTTTACACCTTCGAATATCATGAACTATTTACACACAAGTCATGACAAGCTTCAAGCATTAAAATCATTAAACATACCTTACCACACCTTCCTCAAGGATACCAACTCTCACCACCATAGGGTGAAATTAACTCTATACCATTTTCCTCAAATCACAAGTTCATTCTAACAAATACTAATATTCCACAAGATTCAAAGATCTTCCGACTAAGTATAATATACCACAAACCGATGGTTATGACATCCATAAAAATGTTACAAGAGGGAGGTAAGGATACCAATGGTAAGATGGAGGAACTATCAAGAGAAATTTTCAAGATGCAAAAAGGTTGGAAGAGAAAGAAGCACCTAGATAGAAGGAAGAGGCATAATACTATAAGGACGAGATAATTCATAGAGGAAGAAAGAATTCACTTCCATTAGGCTTATAAATCTCCAAATCTTCGGTAGAGGATACTCCCTCTAGGTAACACATATTCTACCCTAAGGCGTAATATTGCTCCTAGCAATTTGGCTAGCCTCCCAAGCATAGCCTCCTTGGCAATTGTCTTCTTTATGAGGAGGGACCTGGTTGGCAGTAACAACGATCTCTTCTACACGAGGTCCAACCGTCTTCATAAGAAACAAAACAAATTAAGTTACTCCTAACAATTAGCATAAACAAATAGACTACCACATAAATCCTAATCTACCCATCCTACCATTCTATCTCACAAGTTTATTATTTAATTAAGGTCAAGTTATTTATACAAGGGTACACAAACGTGCGTCGGGAGCAAAAATGCTCTGATACCAACTGTGACACCCTCAAATTTGCGGAAAGAAAAAAAAATAATTTAAATACATAACGAAGGGTGTCATAAATAAAAAAGGTCATTACAAAACGGAAATAATATTATACAATAACAAGTATCTGAAACGGGAGACATATCTCCCGTATAAATACAGAAATAAAAGAGTGTATAATAATATACAATCCTAAAAACCGAATATAGGTCCAAGGTAAATACTTCGCTCGCTAGCTCGTCAATGTACCCCAAATATGCATTCCCCACCTGTTCGACCGCATTAAATATAAACACGGAAGCCACAGTCAGTGGGGAGTAACTCCGAGTTCTCCCAGCCACGAAATGTCGAGTTTAATTAAACATGAATAACATAAAAGCAATGTATATGGAAATACAAAACTTAACATATAAGATATGCTTTTCATTTTATGAAACAGATAACTAACAAATAACCTAGCATGTGAAAGCTATCATGTGAAACCGATAATAAACTATAACTCGAGGTAGGGAAGCTGGTATGCTAGCTCAGAGGTTCCTCTCAGAAACATGTCCATGATACACTCAAACCCTAATCAACACGTAATCATGTGAATCAGTTAACAACCGTTAATCCAAACTCTATCAATCCTAGCCGGCTTGCATCTCACCTTCTAGAACTCATAGAACTCATAACAAACATGAAGACCAATACTTCTACAAACAGGCATAAGTCTTAGTAACAGTTCAAATAGTCATCTGTAACTCGAGTCTATACCACAAGGTAGGAAAACATCCTAGCCCTAGACTGATCAGACCTAGCGACAACAGCGAACCCATTCCCTGTCTCATTACTAAACAGTACATGAGAAACTCTACTAGGCGACCCCCTAAGCAGAGATGGCTAGTACTTAAGCTGGCTCCCTTCCCAAAGCGGAACTCTTAGGATGCCATGCCCCCGACTGGGTATCAAAAGGCCCAGGCCAGGGACACAAAAGCTATCGACGGTGAACATATACTCGTTAAAGACAGTACTTGCCTATCTATGTCATGGTCCAAGATACTCATTTAGAATTAGAATGGTCAAGACGCCATATACTCATAATTCTCTATGGGCACTTAGTCAACACGACACCAACCATATAATTAAAACAGTCACAGAATAACATCCTATCATGTGACTAATTTCATATAAATCCTAATCAAATATCATATCGCCTCATAACTACTAAGGCTCATTCATTCATTCATTAAAATAAAACCTTACCTGAAGACAAATCCCCGACCCGAGTCCCGCGACGGGTCATCAGTCAAAACGGGGCTGACTAGATCTTAGTTTGCCCAAACCCGTTTGGCCGAACCGGCTAGAAACAGAGTCTTAGCCATCGAGGCTTGAACATACAATCATCATATTCATTACATGTTATTTTATTGAAAATTCTAACATGTGAATTATTACATCTTACGTAACCCCCGCTTGACTTAAAGGATACCAAATTAAACTACGGTCTCGTATGATAATTTCTAACATGTGAGAGATAATAATTTTA